>JAOXOE010023751.1:0-22613 GCA_028565055.1 Phoeniculus purpureus
CCAGGGCACTAAGGGCCACAGCCAGGCTGTCCTTCAACACCTCCAGGGATGGGGACTCCACCACTGCCCTGGCCAGTCCATTCCACTGTCTGATCACCCTTTCCATGAGAAAGGGCTTCTTAACATCCAACCTAACCCTCCCATGGTGCAGCTTCAGGCCCTGCCCTCTCGTTCTGGTGCTGGTTGTCTGGGAGAAGAGCCCAACCTGACTGCAACCTCCCTTCAGGTAGTTGCAGAGAGGGAGAAGGTCACCCTTGAGTCTCCTCTCCTCCAGGCTAAAAGTACTTACTGCTTCCCCAGTTTCACTGCTGAAAGCCCCAGATCATTACCTGAAGTAAAAACGTCCTTCAGCGAGGAAATCACAAAACACTCCTGAGCCACAGGAGGTGGGTGAGATTGTTGCAGCGAAGGTGGCTGTGTACAGAGGGGGATGGAGCATTGGGAAAAGCAGGCTGCTCTCTCTCTCCTTTAGGTCTGATTTCGCTCGAGGAGTTTGGGCAGACATGGAAACTCTTCACTTCTCACCTGGGGATTGACGTATGCGATGAATCCATCAACAAGTTAGTCCTCAGCATAGACTACAACAAAGACGGCCACATTGACTTCAGTGAGTTTTTAGAGGCCTTTCACGTGGTTCACAGACTAGAGAAAAAGGCCAACTCCTGAGAAGGCAGAACTCCTTGGGAGCTGCCTGAGGAGCTTCCTGTCACTAGTCATGAGCAGCCTGGGGCATCGGTTTCCAGACTGACAAACAGTGAAGGGGCTGCCTGATATAGCAAAGGTTATTTAGTCCCTCCTGGGTGACACCCACCTGCCAGTAACGGGACAGAAGGGACAAAACCCCACTGCATTATCATAGTGTCACTGCCACATCAGTACCTTACAAGTTATCCTCCCCCATGGCCGCATATTCCCCATCAATCCAACCTGTGAGCACTGCCAAGGTCACGCCTACAGCCCCCAAGGAAAAGGAACTTGGGTTTTTGCCTTTCAGCGGTCCTTGGCAGCAGCTGAGGAGTAGAACTGATGGCCACAAGGAACATACCTGACCCAGCCTGGCAATGCGGGTGTGACAGAGGCCTTCTGTACACTGTCTGATCAAGGAGAGGAGAACAGGGAAGACACCCTGTCTGGGTTAAACAGGCCGTTCTGCGATTTAGCTGGCTCTTTGCACGATGTGCTGGAATTAGATGATCCCAGGTCACTACCTGTCCTCTTTGAAGTTTACAGACCTGACTTGAAGAACCCTGGTGAAAGGTGTTTACACTTGCACTGTTTCCTCCCACCTCTGGTTACTCCTCCCTAGAGGTGTTGGGGTTTGGAGTTGAGAAGCAGTAGTAACTCTTCATAACCACTACACCCTTAACGAAGTCTATATTCACAGCACGTTCCTGAACCACACATCCATCACCAAATAAAGCTTTAGCTTCTGCAGTCACATGGAAACCTGGTGGGTTTTTGCCTCAAAACCAGAGCATGACACACTTCTCCTGAACTGGATTTCCATACAACAAAGACAGGAGCCAGAACACAAAACGTCAAACCTACAAACATTCTTGCATAGAGTGAAGCACAACATTTTATCAAGCCCCTGAGATACCACAGAATGTTAGGGATTGGAAGGGCCCTTGAAAGATCATCTAAGTGCAACCCCCCTGTCACATCAGGATTCCCTCGATCAAGTCACACAGGAACATGGCCAGATGGATTCTAAATCTCTACAGAGAAGGAGATTCCACAGCCCCCTTGGGCAGCCCCTTGCAGTGCTCTGTAACTCTCACTGGGAAGAAGTTCCTTCTCATATTGATGTGGAACCTCCTCTGTTCCAGCTCACACCCATTGCCCCTTGTCCTACCATTACACACCACTGAGCAGAGCCTGGCTCCATCCTCCTCAAATCCACTCTTTCCATATTTATCAACATTAATAAGGTCACCCCTCAGTCTCCTTTTCTCTAAGCTCAAGAGACCCAGGTCACTCAGCCTTTCCTCATCACGGAGACGTTCCACTCCTTTCATTATTTTTGTGGCTCTGCACTGAACTCTCTCCAGCAGTTCTGTGCCCTTCTGGAACTCAGGGGCCCATAACTTGACACAATATTCTAGATGTGGTCTCCTCAGAGCACAGTAGAGGGGGAGGAAAACCTCTCTCAATCTTCTAACTGCCCCCTTTCTGATCCACCCCAGGAAGCCACTGGTCTTCTTGCCCACCAGGACCCCCAGGTCCCTTTCTCCTACATTGCTCTCCAACAGGTTGGTCCTCAACCTATACTGGTACCTGGGGTTGCTCTTGCCCAGATGCCAGACTCTACACTGTCCTTGTTATAGTTCATTCAATGTCCCCCCACCCACGTCTCCCATCTGTTCAGGTCCTGCTGGATGGCAGCACAGCCTGCTGGAGTGTTGGCTACTCCTCCCAGTCCAACCATTCAATCCTTGCAATAAAGTAAAATGCAACTTCTCAAACCAGAAAGAGCTCTTTCAAAGCAAAGTCCAAGTATCGTGTTCTGTGAACATCAACACAGAAATTAATTGGTTTCTTTTGCTCTTGGGCTTTTGTCTAGACAAGAATTCCCTGGCATGGGCAGGGTTCCACAAAACCTCAGGGTTTAACAATAATTTGGATTGAAAAACCTTCTGTTTGAAAATGTCTCATTAACTCTCTTCACACTGTCTTTAAATGAGTGAAATTAGCAACCAGACAGACACCTAAATACACAGATAGCCCCCAGCTGGAGTATTTTTGGGTATGTAAATGCATACATTGCTTTGGAAAACGAGAATTAGCCTCCTAATCCTTTCAGATGCTTTTGAGAAATTAAATCTAATTTTGCTGCCACATTTTCAATTCTCCTTGTTTCCTTCGTTCTTGGAGAAACACGCCAAGAATTCCCGCCTTCATCTCAACAGTTTAGCTTTTTGAATTATATTTTATGGGGGGAATCCTGGCAACTCTCTCCCAGAACAGAAGGCAGGGAAGCTTCACCATTCATGTTGGCCTGTGTTTTGTCATTCCTTCTTGACAACACTGACTCACATCAAGAGTTGGACTAATGGATCACCAGGGAAGGACTAGGGTATCAGCACAGTCAGCTCTGCTCTGCTCTTGGCTGCCATGTTTGCTCTAAACAAGTCATCCCTCTGCTGTTATTTTCCAAAACTTAGAGAAGGAACTAAGAAACAGAGCTGGAGAGCTACAATTGGCACAAACTTGTTGGTTGGACTAAGCTGGCTGCTCAACATCACATCCCAAATCCTGGCAATTGAGGGAAAACACTGCTGATGTTTCTAAAATAGCTGGTTCTCTACATCTGTCTCAGTCTAGCTTTGATCTGTGCAAGATCTCAGACCCCCTCAACACTTCTGAATGCAGCAAGAGTATGGTGTTCTACTATACTCCACCAGTCCATTACTCCAGTACAATGATTCCCAGGGATATGGAAGCAGAAGACAAAAGCAGAGGGAAGGGGAGGAGGGACTGTGTGTAACTCTTATAATCACATGAGGAAGAAAGAAATAGCTACCTGCCTCTGATTTATTTACTTATATATACACGTATCAGGCCTGATTTACTTTGCTGACCTTACCCCATAAATCAGTTGTGCTGTTCCCATTTCATCTTCATTCCGTTGGTCTGCTCAGCTCCACAAGGCCAGAAGTTCTTAGCTTCCAAAGTTTGTGGGTTACTGGCACTTCTGCAGATGGGCTGGGAATGAACACACACTCATCCACAATGCAGACCAAAGTGTTTCACAGAGAAGAGCTGCTAAGAGAAGTACTTGGGGCTTGGGATTTTGTCAGAAGTGCAAAAGTATTGCAAGTGGATGACTTTCTAGCAGCTTTCTAATCTCTGACAGGGGTGACAAGAAAGCTGGGGTAGGGATTTTGACACAGGTGCATTGCAAGAGGACAAGGAGAAAGGGTTACAAGACTTGAAGAAGGAAGACAGAGGTTGGACATAAGGAGCAAATTCTTTGCTGTGAAGGTGCTGAGATGCTGGAACAGGTTGTCCTAGGAAGTTGTGGCTGCCCCATCTCTGGAAGTCTTAAAGATCACGTTGGCTGGGGCCCTGAGGAACCTGATCTAGTGAAAGTGTCCCTGCCTGTGCATGGGTGTTTGAACTAGATGACCTTGAAGGCCTCTTCCAACCTAAATAATTCTGTGATTCTATGATCATGTGGGTGTGAAAAGTCATCGGTATCACAGCAGATACTAGAAGCAAGCAAGTGGCACAGTGTCACCTGGGATCTCAGAAGTGCTGTAGACCACAGCCTCATAATGACATATACGACCAACTCAGCCCCATTTTAGCATGGCAGCTTGAAGAAGAAAGAGACAATCGCTTTTCACTTGCGCCCTGTGATAGGACAAGGGTCAACGGGTGCCAGTTGGAGCACAGGAAGTTCCACTTCAACATGAGGAAAAACGTCTTTACTGTGAGGGTGACAGACCACTGGAATGGGCTGACCAGGGAGGCTGTGGAGTCTGCTTCTCTGTAGACTTTCAAGATCTGTCTGGATGCGTTCCTGTGTGACCTGCCCTGGGTTCTATGATCCTGCTTCAGTGGGAGGGGTTGGACTCAATAACCCCTGCAAGTCCCTTCCAATCCCTAATGATCTGTGTATCTGTGTACCAAGAGTTGCAGTCCTCATAGTCTTTGAGAAGAGGGTTACTCACTTTCCTCTACCTCATCTGCTGCAAAGCATGGCCTCTCCTGAACACAAACAAAGCTATTAGCTCCCTTTTGCACTAGTCCAGCCCATTTCCACAAACCTCTGCAAAGCCACAAGAGAGTAACCTCACCCTGAAATGGCAACACTGTGAAAAACTTGACTGCATAAATACAGGACAGTCATACCCCTACTTAGCCCCACACAAAAATCCTCTATCTCCTGCCTTTTGCTATCCCCATGCCCCATTTACTTATGTGGTTTAATATATGCACCGAAAGTTTCACATTTGCATTTGAAAATCTAACAGACTAGCTGCAGTGTCCCTTGAGAAGGAACTAAACGCTGTAATTCTTAATGGGCTGAAGCAAATCAGCAAGTTTTCAACATTGCTGGAAAACAAAATGCACATTTTTTCCCCGTGAGCTCATGAAAACAACAAGAAGGATGGAGTATTAGATACAGCTATTATTAGCAAACAAGGCTAATGGCTCTTGTACTAATTAGCTCCCTGTTGAGGATACCTCAATGCATTTGTTCTGCTTGATACACAGTTTAGTTGCTAAAGAGCTCTTCGATGATGCAGGTTCTCTTCCTTTACTCTATAGCTTCCAAATTAGAATTGGAATTAAATTCTAATTAGAATTAAACTGCTATTTGGAAAGCCTCAGGCTAAATTATTGCCAGTTTTCTGAGGGACCTGGTTGTTTAAGGACTAGCGTGTGAACTTCTCAGTAAATCAAAGTTTATAGTTGATAACTTCATAGCATCCCAGTAGACCAGGTTGGAAAGGACCTTGAGGATCACTTAGTCCAACCCTTTCAGCTAAAGAAATCCAGTATAAATGAGCTCGCCCCACCCTGTCAAGCCTGAGCCTTAAAACTATTGGTCATTCTTCTGTAGCTTTGACTCAAAACTCGGTCAAGGTCCTTTCTGTGCACTTAATAAATTCTGAATTGGGATTTTAATGACCATCTACTTACAGAAAAATGGAAAGATGCAGTTCAATTCAGCCTCAGGGAGCAAAGAAGCCAGACTTGCAGCTCTGAAAATGCCCCATGTCTGTTCTCCTTTCACCAGAGCTGACTCAGGCTTCTCTGGAAGGTCACAACCTCTGCTTGCTCAACTTCTGTTTCATGGAGCGAGGTGTGGCCACTCCTTACCTTTCCTAGCTGATGGTAACAGCCTTTTCCTTTCACAAGAAGAATTTACTGACTGAAAAGAAACGTTCTGTAAATCCAACTGCTGGGAGCAGTTAAAAGGTTACACAGTTTGTCTTCTTTTTCTGAAGTACAAAAGAACCTTAAATCCAGGAGAGAAACAAACATCAGGAGAGGAAAGAGCTGTTAGTTGGGGTTTGTGCTGCTTGTTACCCCTATTACCACATGTGAATATAATACTCATATTACACAGAAATATATGTTCTATATATCTGTACATTATGACTAATTACATCTTTTGTATTATAAGTGTCTGCTTTTTTTATTACATACCTGCATATATCAAAAAGGAAGTGAGAGAACGATATGTCAATTAAACTGCAGAACACCTGAGTACAGTAACACCCACCCCTTGACAAGAGTCACCAGAGCCAGATCTGGTTTGTTACCAGTGGAGCAGAGCTGTCCCCACTCCACATTGCAGGCTGCCATCTTCTGGTCTAAAAGTCACTCTGTGTAAAACAGTTGTCTTTGAATAAGGTTACAAAATCACCTCTAAAATCACCTTTACAAAAACCAAACAATCAATCTCTAAAGTCACCTGACTTTTTCAGAGCACATTTTGTGAACGCATTTATCCCAGTACTTTTAGGTGCTGGTACCCTATGATGTGGTTGAGATTGCACCCATAGTGCTTCTCAAGGTTTGGTCTACTGCCAACTCAAATCCAAGTTCAACTTGTGAGTTCACATGGACCCATGGTTAAGCACTGGTTTGAGACTAGAACTAGGATGGAAGACAGAACAGATAACCTGAGCCAATATTCTTCCTAACCCAGGGATGCTCTTACCTTAATAGGAATGTTAAGACACTAATGTGGCAACTTCCTACTCTGTGAAAGATTATTTCTGTTGCCATACTGGGCTTTATAGAATCATTCAGGTTGGAGAAGACCCTTGGGATCATTGAGTCCAACCATTAACCCTACTCCACAAGTTTACCCCTAAACCAGATCACCAAACACCACATCTAAGTGTCTTTTAAACACAGCCAAGGATGGTGACTCAACCACCACCCTGGGCAGCCCATTCCAGTGCCTGACCACTCTCTCTCTGAAGAACTTTTTCCTGATACCTAGTCTGAACCTACCCTGTTGAAGCTTGGAGTGTGTCCCTCTGCTTTTATTGCTAATTACCTGTGAGAAGAGACCAGCACCAACCTCTCCACTATGTCCTTTTATATAGTTGTAGAGAGCTATGAGGTCCTCCCTTAGCCTCCTCTTCCTCAAACTAAACAACCCCAACTCTCTCCATCTCTCCTCATAAGATTTATTCTCCAGGTCCTTCACCAACTTCATTGTCCTCCTCTGCACTCGTTCCAGCATCTCGATGTCTCCCTTGTACTGAGGTGGCCAAAACTGGATCCAGCACTCAAGGTGTGGCCTCACCAGTTCTGAGTACAGGGGGACAATCACCTCCCTACTCCTGCTGGACACATGGCTTCTCATACAAGCCCAGGATGATTTTTCTAGAAAAAGAGAAGGAAATGAAATAAATGCAGAAAAAAGTGAAGCTTAAATTGCTAGATTTTAAATCCCAACAAAACTAACAGCACATTACACAGCAGGGGACAAGAGCTTCTCTTTCACTCTATCTGTGAAGAAAAATCACTTCAACAATCCAGTCTGAAAATTACTGGATCGATCATTAACAAAGGAAGTAACCCGAGAGTTGAAGATCTCTTCTAACATTTCTCTGAGGTCAGAAAGGAAATCTTAATGTTTTTAAGAGGGGAAAAAAAGGAGCTGATAATCTAGTTTTCAAAGAACGCACTAAGTTTCCATCATACAACTTGGAGTGTTCAGGTTCTATTGTGTAAATAAATTCTCCATCAACATCCCATTTTCTTTAAGAAGAATCTAACATGGTCTCTGAATTGTCAATGAGAGCAATGGAATTGGAAATACGATGGGACACCAGCCATTCCCCAAGCATTGTGGAATAGATGAAAAGCTCTGAAAATTTAACTTCACACCACCACCCATAGAGTTCATAAATATTCTGGTTTTAAGGATTAAAAAAATAGAACTAGACCTTCCAGAATCCCAAAACCCACAAGCAGAAGAGAGATAACAGCCCATATTACTGAAGTCAAGTCACTTTATCAATAGCGACTCCAAAATGCAGCTGGTTGCAGTTTTTAAATGTGAAGATTAAACTTTTATCAATGTCCACCTCTGTTTAATGTTCAAGAGAGATTAAGGTGAAGAAAATCGATCCTGAATACTACAAGAAAAGGATCCAAGGGGCAGGTGCGACCTCTCTGCATTCTGATTTAAGTTTGATGATGCACTGTACATGATGAGGGCACCACTATCTCACAGCCCAGCAGCAGGTAGCTCATAAGGAGGTCAACGAAAGGAAAAGGCCACAGCCTCATACATAATTTAGCTATTTCATCAATAAACAATCCTCCAGATAATAGCAGAGGGCACTGAAAGAGGCAGGTAGAGGAGAAGAGGAATAAAAATACCACCAGCATCCTCTTGCAAGTAAACTTCAACTTTGTGTGGGTACATGACGCTGCATCAGCCACCTCAATGCTCACACATGGAAATACAGACATACGTGTACTTACACCTTGCACACTGCCTCCACTCAGGAGGTGATGATCCCACAAAAACCAGGTAAAGAGGAAAAAAGACAGGAGGGAGAAAGCAGTAAATAATTATTCAATTGCTTTAGAGCTCACAAGTTTAGTAACACAACAGTCAACATTAGAGACACCAAACTGAAAGCCCTGAAGATGAAACCCCTGAAGAATAAACATCTTTACTGAGACTTGTAGCTACAACGGTCTGATCAGACCAGATTCAGTTACTCTGATCCTTGAACTCTGTAATAATCACAAGTTTCCCCTGGGGTGTGCTGCAGTCTGCCAGATTTCTGAGACAGGCTGAGATGTGAGGTTGTTCAGCCTGAACAGAAGACTCTTGGGCAGACCACACAGAGACCTTCCAGTCCCTGAAAGGGGCGTGTCAGGAGGCTGGGGAAGACTGTTCCCAAGGGTGGGGAACCACAGGACTAGGGGTCATGGTTTGAAGCTGGGAAAGGGCAGATTTAGGTGAGATATCAGGAAAAAGTTCTTGAATCTGAGGGTGGGAGAATCCCTGGAACAGGCTGCCTAGAGAGGTGGTGTCTCTGAAGCCATTCAGGGTCAGGCTGGATGGGGCTCTGGGCAGTCTGCTCTAGTTAGAGATGTCCCTGCTTATTGTAGGGGGGTTGGATTAGATGCCCTTTGGAGGTCCCTTCCAACCCAACACATTGTAAGAGTCTATGATTTATTTGCTTTGTTCTAGCGGGGTGAAACCAATGCTCCTAAAAGCTGTTACTAGCCATTCATATTTCATACTGCAGGAGAATAGAAAAGCAGAAGTTATTTTTTGATCATCCCACGGTCACATATTCCAATTTCATTTTCAGAGAACCTGTCTGGATTCCTAGTGAGTCACAATCCACTAGAGAATACTAGAAAGAAATTAATATGCAACAGCCTACAACATACAGAAATATTTAAATTTATTTTTATCTCTATAAAGACTCATCTCGAAACATACGATGAATAAAGACACTAATGACGAATAAAGAAAAATTAAGTACAGGAGGGTTTGGTGCTTGTTTTAACAGGTTAAGTATGCATCTATTCCAGTCAACCTCATCTTGCAAGCGCAAGGTCTAAGCCTCCTAGATATTCATTAGTGTAAAGGATAATAAGAGAGAGTAGGGATGGAGCAGAGATAGAGTTAAATGCTTTAACAAGTTAATTTCCTCTCCATGACACTGTCTTTAGCAACTCAAATACTGTAAGGTGACAGTCACAGGAATTTTTATTATAGGATGCTGCAGATGCAAAAATGTAGATAGCAGAGCAAAACAAGAACTCCAGTCAGGCAAGAGCAGAGATACTGACTGAAATAGCGTGTGGCCATGTGTTAAATACTCAGAAAATAGAATTCAGGTCTTGAAGACGAAGGAATTACAACATTTTTTACCTTTTTCTCCATAGTACATAAATGAAAAGGGAAAATAAAATCTTCTATGTCTAAAAGTGCCCCAAATTGCCAGTTTTAAAGTTAAATGGGCCAGTCTAACTCTTAAACACTAATTTTATATAATTTAGAGTATTTAATTTTTGTTTTACTGTGGATTGCTCTGTGTTACTGAATTTTTATTTAATTCTGGATTATTCTCTACTCCTCACGTATAGATCACTAAATAACTATGGTCACACATCAGGATGTGTTAGGTCTCTTGTTTTGTGAAGATTCCTCTCCTTTCCCTTTCTGAAAAGGAAAATTTTAAGAGCAAAATTATGTTTTCCATCTAAGCCTCAATGAAATGACACAGTCCATTCCCTTAGCACCGAAGTGCAATTTCCACTGAAACTGCAGGACTTTCTATTCTTAAACAGCTTTGGTTAGTTTGCACCATCAGGTAATAAATAATATTACTTAGGAGAATAAAATGAATCTAGGTTATACATTTGTCTTGCATGTTAGACATTTTTTAATTAAAGGTGTGAGAAATCTAACTAGAACCCAAGTGGTCTGAGAACTGGGATCTTTTCACATGGAAACAACCTGTTCTTGGATGCTGATGGCCTTCTCGTAGTCTTCTACAGCCTCTTTATTGAAACCCAATTTACCATGAATATCAGCTCTAAATTCATACATCAAGGCATCATCAGGCTGAATTGACAATGCTGTAAAAAAGATAAAATAAAGAAGTCTTAGGCTTTTTGTTTTTGAAACATCACATTATTATAATGAGAAGCATAGCGCAAAAACCTTTATCAGTGCTCACGTTTTTCTCTAGATGTGCATTCACAAGAGAAGACACCTACATACATTCATTTTACATCACGAGACAGGACACTTGTTATGTTATTCATGCTTTGGATTTTTGTTTCCTCTTTTTTGATGCCATTTATGAATCTCATTTTAGTTTTCCCCTGACAGTTTTCCTCCAAAACACAAGCAAAAGTGGCAAAAGCAGTTTATCTGTCAGCTTACACGCTCTTTCCATTTTGAGAATGAAAAAAAACCCCACCATAAAACTGGGGTTTAACTTTAATGTCCTCTTTTTAATCACCTCATGATGACAAAATTAGGTAGAAAATACACCAGCAAACACACTCGCAAACTTTCTGAATCACAAACTAAAACAAAGACATTCATTAACATAACTCTGAATCACAGAATCACTGAGGCTGGAAAAGACCTGTGAGCTCACCCAGCCCAGCCCAGGACCTAACATCACCACAATCAGCCAGACCAGGGCACTAAGGGCCACAGCCAGTCTGTCCTTAAACATCTCCAGGGATGGATGGGGACTCCACCACCATCCTGGGTAATCCATTCCAGTGACTGATCACCCTTTCCATGAGGAAGGGCTTCCTAACATCCAACCAAACCCTTCCCTGGTGCAGCTACTAAACATAATCAGGACAAGTAAATAAAATGAGGACAGGCTGAGAGAGTTGGAGTTGTTCAACCTATAGAAGAAAACGTTCCAGGGAGACCTTATAGCGGCTTTTCAATACTTAAGGGGGCCCAGAGGAAAGATGGGGAGGGACTCTTTATCAGGGAGTGTAGTGATAGGACAAGGGGTAACAGTTTTAAATTGAAAGAGGGGAGACTGACATTAGATCTTAGGAAGAAATTTCTTCCTGTGAGGGTGCTGAGGCACTGGAACAGGTTGAGCAGGGAAGTTCTGGCTGCTCCATCCCCTGCAAATGGTGAAGGCCAAGTTGGATGGGGATTTGAGCAACCTGATCTAGTGAGAGATGACACTGCCCATGGCAGAGGGGTTGGAACTCAGTATTTAAGATTCTGTGCTTACCTGTTGAAATGTCCTTCTCTGCAAGTTCATATTGCTTCAAGCCATAGTAGAAGTTTGCCCTGTTAAAATACACTGCTGCAGAGAATGGGCAGAGCGCAACTGCCTTCTCAAAGTCTTCCTTAGCCTCTTCAGTGTTGTTTAGTATCGAGTTTGTAATAGCACGGTTCATAACCGCAGATTCATTTCGGGGTTCAAGTTCTAATACCTTGGAATAATAGCAATAGGCCTACCCAAAACACACAGATTGGAGAAAAAGGATGCTGTTAAAATTTGAGGAACTGCCTTCTGCCCAACTCATAGCCCAGTTTGCTTCTTCAAGCTGTTGGTATTAAAGCCTTTATTCTCTGTGCACAGAAAAGGGAGACACAGCAGCACCAGCATGTTTATCCATAACAGGTTGATCAGCACCCAGACAGACTTCTGAGCAGTAATCTCAGAAGAAATAAACTGTACACTAGGGCCAATTAAAATAGAAAATATTCTATAATGAAACACCTATTCCTGAACTTATTAATTTGTTATGAAGCGAATGAGTTAATAAGTGAGTAAGTTACAGATGCAACACTAGTAGAGAGTTAATTTAAGTAGATGAAATGTGCTGAAGCATCTATCCTGGTTGCTGCTTTCCCCAACTGAACCACAAAGCTCCAATCAAATAAAAGTCTGAGCCTGTTCCCAGGAAATGTGAATTGAAGCCTAAAGGAAAAACAGTTGCAGAGGCCCTCCTCACAGAGAGGTAAAATCAATGGTCCTTGCCGTCAAGCAGGTTTCAGATTCTCTCAGAAGAGGAATTTCAGTACCCCTCTCTTCTGTGTTTGAAGATAGACACCATGTTTACGCAGAGTTAGACAATTTAAAATTCCAAACTTACTGTGGTAACAGGAGGAAGATCTAATTTCTTGACGTTCATTAGCATGAGAATCTTTTCATTCTCCTTGTCATGGGGCTGTAGTGAATCTGGGCAAGTTATTTAACATGGAGGGGAGGTTAGGCTGGGGGACAGTTACTGAACATCAGTGGGATCTTGGGGTCTTGAGTGAGTATTCACAAAGTTTTGTCACGTGTACCTTTGCTCTCATGAGTCCAAGTTCATTCATATCCATGACAAAATACACAGTATTAGGGTAATTAAGTACTACAATTAATTCATCTCCTGGTAGAGTACCATGAAATTAAATGCAAGAAAGCTTCATGTTAATTGCACTTCAAGACAGCTTTAAACCTATTTCTTCCATTTAAAAAGTTCTGAAGGCAGTGTAAAGGCAGACTGCAGACTCACCTGTGAAAACTGTTGATTATGGAAGTAGACATTTGCTGCATTGAAATAGGCTAAAGCATAGCCTGGGTCCAAAGCAATTGCTTGTTGATAGTCCTTCATGGCACAGGGTAGATACCCCATTAGCTGATTGATGACACCACGATTTGTTAGCAGTGGAGCAGTGGTTGTGAGCTGGAAGGAAAATGGAGACACATTCTCACTCAGAGTAAGTTTACACTTCTATAGTAATTTATTCTGCTTTTTTAGAACAGATTAACAAAAACGTTAATTGCACCTTCTAACTCAGACTGGCTACTATTGATGTAGTGGATTGTTTGGCTTCACATCAACAGGTTGATTTGAGTAAAACCAGCCTGAGTTAACACCTACCTTTAGTGCAGCATTGATTTCTTGAAGTGCAGCAAAAGTTCCACCCATCAGAAGACACACAGAAGCTCGTCCATCATATGCAGTATGGCACTTGGGATCAATGCAAATGGCAACTGTAAACTGGTTCCAAGCTCTCTGAAGCTTTCCAAGAGCCTAAAATGAATTGCAATGTGTTCAACAATAAAAAATGTAAGACATGCCAAACATACTAATGGTCCCACTTAAAAAAAAACAACTTTTAAATATGGAATCATAGAATAGCCAGGGTTGGAAGGAACCTTAAAGATCATCCAGTTCCAACTCCTCTGCATAGGCAGGGACACTTTCACTAGATCAGGATACTCAGGACCCCATCCAGCCTGGCCTTCAATGCTGCCAGGGATGGGGCAGCCACAACTGCCTTGGACAACCTGTTTCAGCATCTCCCCACCCCCACAGCAAAGATTTTGTCCTCATGTCCAACCTCATTCTCGCTTCTTCAAGTCTGTAACCCCTGTAACCCTTTCCCCTTGTCCTCTCACTAACACTCATGTCAGAAGCCCTCCTTCAGCTTTCTTAGTAGCCCCCTTCAGATATTGCAAAGATGCTAGAAGGTCACCTGGGAGCCTCCTCTCCAGGCTGAGCAACCCCAACTTGCTCAGCCTGTCCTCACACGAGAGGTGCTCCAGCCCGTGCTCCAGCCCTCTGCTCATTTGAGTTGCTCTCCTCAGGACACATTCTAGAGGAGAAAGGATTGAGCACAGCCCTGAGGAGGGGGAACGGGGCGGGTATGCTGAATCAGAAGTTTCATGGGAGCTGTCAGTGTGCGCTTGCAGCCCAGAAAGCCAACCATGTCCTGGGCTGCATTCAAAAGAAACAGTGACATTCAGTCAAGGGAGGTGATTCTCCCTCTCTACTCTGCATGGGTGAGACCTCACCTGGATTACTGGGTCCAGGTTCTGGAGTCCCCAACATAAGAAGGTCATAGAGTTACCGGAACATGTCCAGAGGAGAGCAACTAACTGCAGCATTGACATTTGGGTGTGTTACCTGCAAGTTGTATCCTAAGCAAATCCTGGATTTTACACACTCTGGATCCAGGTGAACTGCTCTCAGGAAATCTCTTTGAGCTTGTTTATAACCGGCCTCCTGCCCAATTTCCATGTATGAGCTTCCTCGCCCAATATAAGCATCCACCGTAACAGGATCTAGTTTGAGAACCTGGTCAAATGATCTCACAGCTTCTTCAAACTCATTAAGTCTAAAAATAAAGATATTATTGTTTGCTGTTTAAAGTGTCCATAAAGTTAGTTCACAATTTATGAACGATCAGCATCATCCCTGGAGTCATTTAAGGCCAGGCCTGAGGAGGCTCTGAGCAGCCTGACCTAGGTAGAGTTGACCCTGTGTAGGGAGGTTGGACTAGATGACCTCTAGAGATCCCTTCCAGCCTATAACATTCCATGATTCTATGCTCAACTCTTAGAAGCAGGATTCAGCATTCCTGTGTGAGTTCCTCATCGTCCAGACACTGTGAAAGATGGAGCCAGTTGAACTCTGACACAGTAACCCAAGAAGTTTTGATTCTACAATCCTGCGTGTGTCCACAGCAACAAGAGTAAGTGGTGATAAATAGTAGAATAAATGTAGAATACAGTAGATTAAATCAAACTAATGGGCTATTGAAATTTGCTTTCTATCATAGGAAAAGGTTTGATAGGAGCCATCAACTCCACGTGCCACTAACAGTATGTAAACTGAGATATCTGCACATTTTATTTCTTCCAATTTCCCTTTGGTTTAACTGATTAACACAATGAGTTTAGTTTTTCTAAATAAACCTCATCCTGGTGAAACTACACTTTAGAATTTCCAAATAAAAAGGTCAAGCAAGGAAGACCACCGAGGCTTTTGCTTTTCTGTAAAGGATAAAGTGCATACTTAAAGAGAATCACAGAACATGAGGGACTGGAAGGGACCATGAAAGATCATCCAGTCCAAATCACATCCTAACTACTACTGAATAAACTAACCCAGCTCTGCTGATCTCACAATTATTTCTACTCTCAGTCAAACAAAACTATTTCTCTTACCTGTAAGAGCAGATGCCAATAGCTTGGAAGATCTGGCTATCACCTGGACTAAGCAACGCTGCTTCTTTAAAGTCCTGATAAGAACAGACATTAAACCACGAAAACTGATACCATTTCATTTCACCTGCAGCTGTGGGTTTAGCTAAACAATTTTATGATTCTGTATAAAAATGCATTACACATCCAGAAGTACTGGAAGTGTATTTGACTGTTTAACTGTACTCAATTTTCCTCAGACTTTGAGAAGATAACATCTCCAAAATTATGTGGTACCCTGGTATTTCCTACAAAGCCAAAGACAACATTTCCAGAAACTAAACCTTCCAGAAATAGGGGGTTTTGCTTATTTTTAATAGAAATGTTGCTATTATCAAATACATACATATTATAAATATTTTACTATAAAGATTTCTATTATCAAATACGTATTCAAAATATATTTTATTATGTGTGACTTCAGTAGAATTCTTGCAGTTATAAAATCATCTACTTTCTGCTGCTACAGCCAAGCTGCTATTAGATGTTGAGCAAATGAGAACTGGGCACAAACTACTTCAGAATATAAGATCACAGAATCATAGGACATTGGGGGTTGGAAGGGACCTCAAAAGATCATCAAGTCCAATGTCAAGCTGGTCTTTGCATCAGTAATGGCTCCCATTTAACAGAAAAGTCTGTTTTCTTTGCTCTAAGAAAGATTTTGTACCTCACATGCATTAGCAAAATCACCGAGTTCCATGTAGAGCAGTCCACGATTAATTAACACTTTAAAAGCAATTTCCTTACTCGGTTCAAGCAGAAGAATGATCCCATAATCTTTCAACGCCTACAACAACATAAAAACAAAGTTTCAAAGACTTGCTAAAAGCTAATATGAACAACTGAGTGCTCATGTCATATTGAAAAAAAGTTAACATCGTACTTTGCTGAAGTCCTTTATTTCCTGGTAACACACAGCTCTGTTATAATATCCCAGCACAAAGGTTTTGTTGAGCTCAATAGTTTTTGAGAGGTCTTGAATTGCAGCTTTAATTGTCTGTAAGTGAGAAGAAACCATTCTGTATGAATTGTAATTCAGAGCTCGTACACTACTGATTCTTCCACAAATAATGGGCTGTCATAAAGTTCTGTTTCACAGTTTTGCATTTTGGTCCTTCATCAGTACTGGAAGGCATCCAACCAATTCATTATGTCTTCTATGGACTTATTACTGCAGTGGGAGCACTTCTTCAGAAGCTCTGTGTGTACAAAGACTAAGCAAACAAGCATCCTTAGTGTTTTCTTTTGTCCACATACCGTGATACATAATCAATCCCAAATTGCATTAGCTAACGTTTTACCTTAACCTAACATATAACGTGTCCTGAGGAGAGCAACTCCAATGATCAGAGGGCTGGAGCACCTCTCCTATGAGGACAGGATGAGCAAATTGGAGTTGTTCAGCCTGGAGAAGAGAAGGCTCACAGGTGACCTTCTAGCAGCTTTCCAATAGCTGAAGGAGGCTACAAGAAAGCTGGGGGAGGGCTTTTGGCACAGATACATAGTGAGAGAACAAGGGGAAAGGGTTACAGACTTGAAGAGAGGAGACTGAGATTGGACATAAGGAACAAATCCTTTGCTGTGAGGGTGGGGAGATGCTGGAACAGGTTGCCCAAGGAAGTTGTGGCTGCCCCATCCCTGGCAGCATTGAAGGCCAGGCTGGCTGGGGCCCTGAGTAACCTGATCTAGTGAAGGTGTCCCTGCCTGTGCAGAGGGGTTGGAACTGGATGGTCTTGAAGGTCCCTCCCAACACTGGCCATTCTATGATTCTACCTTCTATAGAAGGTGCCTTTTGTGGAGTTTTGGTACTTCTGCCTCTTACTAAGTAAGAAACTATTTTGTAGAACTTAAGAGGAGAACAAGCACACAGATGCTCAGTAGCTTCTCCAACCCAACAACCATTTCCATTTTACACAGGACAGCCAGAGAGAGTAGCTTTGGTAGGGAATGGAAAGTACAATAAAGTGGAATTCCTGGTTTCCATCAGCAACACTTCAACTATTATTTCACCAAAATAATCTGTCAAGTAAGATACATTGCATTTTGAGGTAAAACATAAAAGTACAACAATTAAGGCAATCCTACCTTATTTTGATACTTTAAAGTTCCTCGGTAAAAATAAGCTTGTACACTGTCAGGGAGTATTTTAAGAGCTTCATTGCAATTCAGAATTGCCTTAGAGTATCTACCTCTACTTCCATAGTAAGCAGCACGACCCATATAAGACTGTAGAGATGAAGAGAGGATGACGATGTTGAAAAAGCCAGCTTTTAAAAACAATAATTAAAGATAAGCCAGAAAGCAGAAGTTTATAAAAACATACATCTCAGGAAGCTTATAATTCCTTCTATTTAATGCTTGCCACTTGCCTACTGGCAGATTATGCAACACTAAACCCATAAAAGCAAAATCACTCTTTGAACCCAGAAGTGCCTCACAGAAACAAATTATCAGGAGTAAATATTTATATTACCTGGAAATGTGATGGACAAAAAGCCAGTGCTCGATTGAAATCTTGGATGCATTTGTCTTCTCCAAGCTGCATTCTACACAGTCCTCGCTGATAGAAGGCATCAGGGTAACTGGAATGTAGTTTGATAGCTGCACTAAAAGCATCACAGGCCTAAAAGGATGACACAGCATCTGGGTTAAATATAGTCTGTTGTCTAGTGAAATCCTATGTTAAGTAACCGATTCTTTTGTATAGCTGGGTATGACCTACTACTGCAGTTGGAACCACCACATACCTGCATTGGTTTTATCAGTTTCATCATTTACTGCTACTTAAAGGAGTTTAAAGTACTGAAATTGTTGGCTCAGTTATCATGGTGGTTGTTTACAAGCAGTGGAGTCAAAGGCTGATGAATTTTATTCCACTCATACCAACCTTCAACAAACTTTCTTGCTTCATGTAACACAGGCCTATGAGATAATACATTTCTGCAGCCTCGAATGTATGAGGCAGGACTCGTGCTGAGGCCATCAGGAGCTTCATTGCTTTTTTAAAACTTCTTACAGCTTCCTGTAATACAGAGAATATCACTAAAAAATCCACAGGGTTTGTTAAAGACTTAAAAGTCATTTAAATGCTTTGTTTTCTTTGGCACTGTGTGGAAGATTATGGGAAAAATGACTAGTCTTGTGTTCTTCGATGTAGCTGCAGTTAGACACACTCTTGATCTCTGAATGGTTCTCCTTAATAACTGATTAGAAAAAACAGAGAAATATTCCTTTTATAGATATAATCAAGTAATTCATGGATATCATGAAGAAATAACATGCAATCCATTTACACTGTTACTTAGGTATAGTTAATCGTAATTATTTATTAATTTTACTTCTGTTAATTTCCTCAGACAGAAAGTTCTATGTTTTGATGGAGTTAGATGATAATTAGGCACTTGCTGTAGGTTTCTTTATGGAAATAATGATGAATCATTTATTCTCCACACAACTTACTAAATTTAGTGACCACTAAGAAATACAGAATTCTTCAGTCACAGAGGGATAGATTCCTTGAGTGACAGAGGGATCAATTTCTGGAGTCAGAGAGAAAGAAACCTGGAGTCACAGAGGTATCGAGTCCTTGAGTCACAGAGGGATAAGTTTCTTGAATCACAGACTGTAGAACCCTCGAGTCACAGAGGGAATACAGAATTGTCTTGCCTGATATATACATGTACTTAGTGTAAACTTTTCTAACCTTGGTTTGCTTGGCTTTCAGTTGTATTTTTCCCAAAGTAACAAACAATGAAGGCTCAGGTTGAGCTGCAATAGCTTCACGTAAGCATTCGATGGCCTTGGTGTGATTTTCACAAAATGACTGGATAAGAGCTCGCTGAACAGGGGTAAATGGGTCTGAAAGGAAACCATAATGAAAAAAACAAACTAGTGTCTGTTACTGCAACTGATTTGTTTTCCAGAATAAAACAGCTTTAAACGCAAACTCAGTTCCTACAGAAGTCTGAACAGTCATTTGTTGATGAGTGTAGTTTCACTGAATCAGAGAACATTAGGGATTAGAAAAGACCTCGAAATACCATCCAGTCCAGTCCCTCTGTCACAGCAGGATCCCCTAGATCCAGTCACACAGGAACATGGCCAGGCAGGTTTTAAGGTCTCCAGAGAAGGAGACTCCACAACCCCCTGGGCAGCCCCTTCCAGCGCTCTGTTACCCTCACTGGGAAGAAGTTCCTTTTCTAATTGATGGGCAACCTCTTATGTTTCAGTTTACACCTGTTGCCCCTTGTCCTATCATTGGATGTCACTGAGCAGTGCCTGGCTCCATCCTCCTGACACCCATCCTTTCCATATTTATAAATGTTAATGGGGTCACCCCTCGTAGTTTGAGTGTTAAACCTGCAAATATTTACCTTCCTCTCCCCACATCTAGGAAGGCTTTGCTCTGTGGAAGTATCATCATGTGCCTGCTTTGGTTTTATGTTCTTGTGCCCTGTGTATCCACTCTCGGTCAGTACCAGAGACAGAAATTAATCCCATATAGCCTGGTTATTTCTACGGATGTGCCAAGATCTTCAGGACGCGCTGAATCCTGCCCTTTTCTGACCAGCACTTACAAAGGATCTACTGTACGGCAACATGTCCACTGATCAAACTAACTGGGAGTGTCCCATTCTAAACGTATCTGCTAAGAATAACTGTATATAATTGCAGAAAAGATCCTTACCCAATATTACTTCAAATCATAAGTTACCAGTATTGAAAAGTAAAAATTAAAAACAATTCAAAACATAATAGCAATTCTGAAATCACAAATGATAGTACAGATACTAATCTGCACAATCACAGACAGGTGAGGATTGGAAGACATCTCTGGAGATCATCTAGTACAATCTCACTGCTAGAGCAGGGTCACCCACAGCAGGTTGCAAAGGATCATGCCCAAGTGAATTTCTAATGTTTCCAGAGCAGGAGACTCTACAACCTCTCTGGGCAGACTCTGCCAGTGCTCTGCCACCCTCAAAGTCAGGAAGCTTTTCCTCAGATTTTCCTCCTGTGTTCTAGTTCACGCCTGCTGCCCCTTGCCTTGTCACTGGGCACCACTGATCCCGTCTTCCTGATACCTGCCCCTTTGATACTGATCAGCATCGATCAGATCCTTCTCAGCTGCTCTTCTCCAGCTGAACAGCCCCAGGTCACTCAGCCTTTCCTAAGCACAGAGGTGCCCCCATCCCTCAGCATCTTCACAGCCTCTCCTGGAATCTCTCCAGAACATCATTGTTGCTCTTGAACTGGGGAGCCCAGAACTGGACCCAGCACTCCAGATGTGGCCTCACTAGGGCAGAGTAGAGAAGGAGAACCTCACTGGAACCCACTGGCCGTACTCTTCTTAATGCACCTGAAGAGACCACCGGCCTTCTTGGCCACATGGAACATTCATTGCTGGCTCATGGCCAATTTGTTATCTACCAGAACTCCATTATTAGCTTTACATGTTTCAGACATGCAAACAAAATAATCTAGATAAATGTCTCTATTTAAATTGATTTGTGGTAACTAAACGACTGGCAGGCTTGAACTTAATATTTTTGAACAATTCTTGGCTACAGATGGTTGCTACAGTTCACAGCAAAGTAGAAAAACTGAAGGAAATCTATGTTACCCAAATCCATCTCTGCAACTTGGTGAACACATAAACTTGCCAGCTCATATTTCTTCAACTCCAGTAAATACTGTCCCCTGTAATTAAATATTTATTGGATATAATCAGTAAAACTAATTCCAGGGTTGTTTTTTTTCAAAGTGCAAATATTACTGGAATATGTTTTCATTAGTATAAGAGAAAAAAACTTTCCAACCAAATCATCAAAAGGTTTTTTCCATCAGGAATATCAGACTCTTCTCTCACACCACAGTACCAAGAAATTATTGCAGACTGTAGGAGTTATAAAAATACCTTTTCTTTGGATTCCACATCCCAAGAGATAAGTTGAGTAAACCTACTCTTAAAACTGGGAAAACCCAGTATTAGCGACTGGAACACAGTAACTAATTCACCTAACACAGCTGGGGAATTCTGTCCTCACACGTCCTCCTTAATTCTTCTGGCTTTTCAGGGGAGGAAACAGCTTTAAGCTTTATCTAGTAATTCATTCTTGTCTTAGTAAAAGGTCACTACTTCTCACTGGGCTGAAGATGGAGGAGAAAAAAATAGTTCAACCCTAACTTGGCCTGCACTTGGTTCTTCACATTCTTTGTGTTACGTGGATTCTGCAGACAAAGCACTGTATTACTTGGGGAAAACACTTAAATTTTTAAAAAGTTCAGACTCTCTTCTTTGTCATGACTGCTATTCACTTCTTTTTGCTCAGAAACACCTCAGAGTAGAATTTTATATAGGAAACAAGATGACTCCTTCCAAGGTAATGGATCTAATAGTTGGGTGACACTGTTTAGATAAAGTTGTCCAGGTTTGAAAGTGCTATCCAAATACAATATTTTTTAAAACCCATCCAGAGAAGAGATTTCAAAGAATAACCAAAGCGTCCACCAGCAGCATTCAAATTGTTGCTTGCGTTTTTATAAAAGGAGGTATCTGGGAAGTTCTCAACTAAACACTTTCTTACCTTAATACGTAAAGCTGCGAGTTATTTGGATGAAGATGAATGGCTCTGTTCATATCCTTCACAGCATCTGGTAGATTATGAATCTGTAATTTATACAGAAAAAACAGCAATTTAAAACAATTTCCAAAAACAATTACTGTGACTGCAAATGGTAACAAGACACAAGGCTCCTTAAAGGTGCTCGATGTATTTTTAATAAAGATTTGAAACTTTTACAGCTTTACAGGCACAAGATTTAAAGACAGGACCAAAATAAAATGAAAATATTATCAGTGCTCTTAGATGGGCTGAGTTAAAAAACATTTCACAGAATCACAGAATAATAGGGATTGGAAAAGACCTTGAAAGATCATCCTGTCCAATCCCCCCACCACAGCAGGATCCCCTACATCAAGTCACAAAGGAACATGGCCAGGCGGGTTTTAAACATCTCCAGAGAACGAGACTTCATAACACCCCTTGGCAGCCCCTTCCAGGGCTCTGTCACCCTCACTGGGAAGAAGTTCCTTCTCATATTTATGTGGAACCTCCTCTGTTC
>JAOXOE010023771.1:0-22608 GCA_028565055.1 Phoeniculus purpureus
CAGGCTGCCCAGGGGAGTTGTGGAGTCTCCTTCTCTGGAGACGTTTAAGACCCACCTGGATGTGTTCCTGTGCAACTGGACCTAGGTGATCCTGCTGTAGCTGGAGCATTGGACTAGATGATCTTTTGAGGTTCCTTCCAATCTCTAATGATTCTGATTCTATGATTCCATGATTCCGTGATTCTATGATTCCATGATTCCATGGTTCCATGATTCTATGGTTAAGGGTGGAAGGATTGACCTAGGGATAGGGCTCAAAATAGGAATGTAGGTATAAAATGGACATTACTTAGCTCTTGAATAAAAGGTAACTATCTTGAAAGACAAGTTAATTAAAATTAGGGTTAAAACGAGTGGATCACATCACATAATCACATAACATTAGGGATTGGAAGAGACCTTGAAAGATCATCTAGTCCAATCTCCCGGCCACACTAGGATCAACTAGATGCAGTCGTGCAGGCACATGGCCAGGCAGGTTTTAAATGTCTCCAGAGAAGGAGACTCCACAACCCCCTGGGCAGCCTGTTCCAGTGCTCTGTGGCTTTGATGTGGTGCATCACAGCCATTTCATATGGGACAAATGAGATACCTGAGAACTGAGTATGGAAGTCATCGCATGCAGGGAATGACAGAAAGAATTATGGATGTGAACCTGAGCAGAAAAGGAGGCAGGTAAACACGTCATATGTGTTGGGAAATGAAATGGTTAGGTGGAAGAAAGAGCAGAATAACTTTAGTCTTTGCTAGGATGATAATTGTACAGGAAAATGGGAGAAATTAGACTATTTAGATGTCTCAGTACTTTTTGTTTGTTCTAAAAGAATATCTGCAGTGGGATGACCTCTGGATTAAAGATGAGCTTTTGTCCTTAGCCACCAAGAAATTCCAACTGTTGTTTTGCTGAAATAAAGGGTGGCTTGTATCAGGAATAGTGTGGCCATCAGGGATGGAAATCTTCCCCTGTACTGGACACTGGAGAGGACTCCCATCAAGTACTGAGGGTAGTGCTGGGCCCCTTAGTTCAGGAAAGAAAGAAGTTGAGGGGCTGGAGCAGGTCCATAGGGACAATGAGTCTGAGGAAGAGACTGGAGGGAAAGTCTGATGAGGAGAGGCTGAGGGAGCTGGGGGTGTTTAGCCTGGAGAAGAAGAGACTCAGGGGGGACCTTCTTCCTCTCTCTGAACTCCCTGAAGGGAGGCTGCAGTCAGGTGGGGATCACCTCTTCTCCCAGGCAACTAGGATGAAGCTGCCAGAGGAGGGTTAGATTGGACGTTAGGAAGCCCTTCCTCACGGGCAAGGTGAGTAGTCACTGGAATGGGCTGCCCAGGGCAGTGGTGGAGTCCCCGTCCCTGGAGGTGTTCAAGAACAGACTGGCTGTGGGACTTAGTGCCATGGTCTAGCTGCTTGTGGTGATGTTAGGTCATGGGCTGGGCTTGATGATCTTAGAGGTCTTTTCCAGCCTTAATAATTCTGTGATTTACAGTTCCATCTTTCCCTCTTCTACTGGAAAAACTCAACCAGTCGCCATTCCTACCCCCAAGAAATCAATCTGTCTTTTGGTCCTGGCTCAGCTGGGGAGAGAACATTCAAAAAAGGGTTTTTTCTGTGTTTTCTTGGTGGTTTTTTGCATTGATTGAACTGATGTGGGGTTTATTTCACATATCCTTTACTGCAAGAGCAGCACTGCTAACTGCCAGACTGTTTTCACTTTTACTGGAAAGGCTTTTCTGAGTATTAGCTTTGGATTGGCAAATTTTCAGTGAATTTTACTCTCAGCAACACATTGGTATGAAAATTGGATCTGGGCAATGGGCACTCCCTGAGCTACTTTACTCTCAGTGTAACGACTTTAGGTAGAAGTTGAGCATACATCACCCTTCCATCCATCCCTTTGCTGCTCAGGATCACCTGCACATTCGGGGTCTCAATCCTTTCACCCTTAGTCATGATGACAGTGGGAAAATGCTATCACTTTGATTGACTCACAGAGTTTTTGATGGTTTAATCCTCCATTAAGAGTATCCTGTGGAAATTAGGGCTTAATTTAATCATGCTTAGACCACAAGGCGACCCCCAATCTCTTTTAAAAGTATCCTGATTGCAGTGGCACAGCTCTTTGACTTCTAGACTGGTGTTTTAATCATCTTGATATTTAAGTAGCTCTTGTTAAGATGTGAAGCAGTACCTATGAAGAAGGAGGAGGAGGACGGAGTGCAGCCCATGCATGAGATGGCATGGCTGGTGTTGTGGATGCTGGACATCAGGGTCAAAGGAGAACGCTATATGCCAGATCCCTGTGTTCTCTTCTACTGAGAAAGATGCTCTGTTCCTAAGAAGGATTAAAATCTCAATACTAAAACCCAAAGTACTAAATGATATCTGGCTGTGATGATATCCCTGCCTGGGAGTTTAGATGAGAGGCCATTCATTTCAGAAGCAAACATAACTTTTTAATACAAAGCATTTGAATAGTGCTACCGTTTATCCAGGGAAGGAGAAGAAATGAGGAAAACAAAAGAGATTCTTCTTTTTCATCAAGTCAGTTTTGCTCTGTGAGATGTTTTTATTGCCAATTAAGAAGCTCCTTTGAATGGTGGAAATTCTTGTCTGCCTGGAGCCAGTATCTCGCTGATGTAAACACTAGGTAAATTGAGTTAGAAACTGCAGCTCCTGAGTCCCTTCTTTCATCTGTTTCCTTGTCTCTAGACCTGGTCTGTCACTGGCAATCAGATTACCTACTAAATACCCCACTAATTTGCCTAATTAGTGCACTCTGACCATCAAGTTCTTCCTCTTTAAGAACTTCCAGGCCAGGTTGTGATGACTGGTCAGACCAAAAGGCTTCACTAAGAGTACAAATGGCATCAGCTCCATGGAATGATCTATGTGATGCTTTTTGCTTTGTATCTCTTAAAAGTATCAGGTTATATCATAGAATCATTAGGGATTGGAAGGGATCTCGAAAGATCATCCAGTCCAATTCCCCTGCCACAGCAGGATCCCCTAGACCAAGTCACACAGGAACATGTCCAGGTGGGTTTTAAATGTATCCAGAGAAGGAGACTCCAAAATCCCCCTGGGCAACCAGTGCTCTGTCACACTCACCATTAAGAATTTTCTTCTCATATTGATGTGGAACCTCCTCTGTTCCAGCTCACACCCATTGCCCCTTGTCCTATCATTAGGTGCCATCAAGCAGAGCCTGTCTCCATCCTCCTGACACCCACCCTTCACATATGTATTAACATTAATGAGGTTACCCCTCAGTCTTCTTTTTTTTCCAAGCTAAAGAGTCCCAGCTCCCTCAGCCTTTCCTCATCAGGGAGATGCTCTACTCCATCATCTCTGTGGCTCTGCGCTGGATTCTGTCCAATAGCTCTGTGTCTTTCTGGAACTGAGGGGCCCAGAACTGAACACAATATTCCAGATGTGGTCTCACCAGGGCAGAATACAGGGTTCTTCCTGCAAATGCAAACCTTTGCAAGTGAAAGAACTTAATTACATCTCCCAAGCCCTCCAAAATCCTTCCTTTATCCATCCTCATAACGACATGCTGCTTGTAATATTTTTTGCACGAACTCCAAAGGACTAGTTTTGCATACTCCCAATTAATAATATTCTGGAGAGACAGAAGACACAAACAATCTTTCTAAATTAATACTCATGTTTCTGTGCAAGCTTTTAATCAAAGAAGACAGCGTTACACCTCCAGAGGCTCGTGAGCCATTGCGGTGCCAATAACATTTGCATCGTTCTTCCCAGAATATGTTGTGCTCCACTATTCTCGTGGTGTTTTCAGTTCCCTACAAATTGCTCCTAGTTATTAGTTTTGTTTGTGGTTGGTCGTCACTTTGGGAGAACAGTTTGGATTTGGAATGTTTTCTTACCGTGACTATTTTTCCATTGCTCCTGTGAACTATTTTTATCAAGTCTCTTCATTTAATGCATTTCTGGGATAAACTATCTTCCTTATTTCTATCCCTCTGATGTGCTAAGCACCCACCGAGGTCCCAGAAAGCTGGCCATCACACTTGGCTTCTGACGTGTGTGTGTGACTCCAGGAGACACTCCCTACCAGTGGTCCTTGTGAGATGTTTCAGAGGGGGGTCCCCCGGGCTCTTCCAGGTGGTGTTATGCTTTTCCAGAAGGTTCCCCCATATGTGTGTGACAAGTCGCACATCCCTGGGGTGCGTGTGCTGGTAGACACAGCAGCTGCCATCAAGTCATTTTGTTTCTAATTAAACCACAACCTTGTCATCAGCATACCCACGAGCACAGAAGCAATACTGCTGGGTGTTCCACTCCTTACAGAACTGGCCCTACAGCCTCTCCAAAGGCCGAAATTTCTCCCCAGTTCTCTTGGATTTCCTCAAATCTTTGGAACATCAGATGGTACCTGAGGATGTATTGATTTTCACAGATGAAGGGCTGAAATGAAAGCCTCATAGTAGTCGAGGGAGTTGAGTAGTTGAGTAGTTGAGGGATTCTTGGCTCAGAACATTTTGCAGTCTAGTAGGAGCATAAACAGAGATTTTTGGAGTAAATCCTGGACAAAATAAAAAGCAAGAGAAAAGCCTCCCAAAATCCAAACCAGAACTTTCCCATAGCAGTGATTAGAAATAGGAACCAAACTCTTGGATTTAGAGTATCCTGCTGTGGCGGGGGCATTGGACTAGATGATCTTTTGAGGTCCCTTCCAATCCCTAATGTTCTGTGATTCTACAACCAGGAATTTGACCAAGAGCTGTTACTCTTGCTTCTCTCCATTTCCCATTTCAAGGGGACATTTTGGACACAATGATCCTCGCTGTGCTTGAGGGGTAACCCTGGCACATTGCACTTTATTTCTCTAGATACACATGAAGCCAACTGCATGAAGCTTGTAAAAGTATCTGCACCAGCTTATCTGACTAAAAATAGCCTTTTCTTCCAGGCTACCTTTGTAAATTCTGCTTTATAGCCTCCAGGAACACTGTGCAAGTGATCTTCTTTATTTACGAGAACATTTTTACAAAAGAAAGGACTTCTGATAAACTCTTGTTTCACTAAGTGCTTTCAGAGAATCACAGAATTCTTGAGGCTGGAAAAGACCCCTAAGATCATCCAGCCCATGACTTAATGTCACCACAACCTAAACCATGGCAGTCAGTGCCACAGCCAGTCTTCAACACCTCCAGGGATGGGGACACCACCACTGCCCTGGACAGTCTATTCCAGTGTCTGATCACCCTTTTGGTGAGGAATGGCTTCCTAACATCCAACCTAACCTCCCATGGTGCAGCTTCAGGTCCTGCCCTCTTGTCCTGGTGCTGGTTGTCTGGGAGAAGAGCCTGAACCCCACCTGATTAAACTCTCCCTTCAGGAAGTTGGAGAGAGGAAGAAGGTCCCCCCTGAGTCTCCTCTTCTCCAGGCTACACACCTCCAGCTCCCTCAGCCTCTCCTCATCAAAGTGTCCCTCCAGTCCCTTTCCCAGCCTCATTGCTCCTCTGGACCTGCTCCAGCCCCTCAATCTCTTTCTTGAAGTGAGGGGCCCAGAACCGCCCCCAGTACTCGATGGGAGTCCTCACCAGTGCCCAGTACAGGGGGAGAATGACATCCCTGTTTCCCCAGAAAGGGCTTCCAAAGTCTCATTGGGAGCAGAGGTGGCAGGGAGGAGAAAACAGTAGGTACCATTGAGATTTGCAATAAGGAATTATTGTCAGTAATCACAGGAAGATGAAACTTCGTAAACTGGTGTTCCCAGCATCCAACTGGGCCAGTGCAGCTCAGTAGGAAAGAAGAGGCAATAGCCACCCTGACTGTGATCCAGGCATGCACGGGGGGAGCCCAGTAGCGTAGGGTCACAGGCATTTAGAACCCCACAGCAGCAGCAAGTGGTGTGTGGTATGCTTCACCTCAACTAATAGGTCTCCACACGTGTTTGTGTGTTTTCTTTAATTCAGAGGAACTGCTGCCCTCTGGCTCTTTCTTGGCTGGAGACTCTCTTTCTGGTCTCTCTGGACTAGAGCCCAGCTCTTCCATACGGCTCTCAGACTTGCTGGGAACAAGTGATACTCTCACTGTCTTCCTTGTGTTCCTTGTTTCATTCCTGGGAGAGAAACACGACTTGCACAACTCACTGCAGCTCTAGTCCTTTTTGCTCAGTTTCAGAGGAGCTGTGGTGCATAGAGAACAACAGTCCAGGAATCTGGAGTATTCTGGAGTTCAGACTTTAATACACGGACCCTTCCAATCCCACATAGATATTGCGTAAATTTACTTCTCCAGTTTCCCCTTCCATGGAGCCATCATGGTCTTACTCCAAGGAGTAAGGACTCTCCAAGGATTCTGCAGTCTGCAGAGGGGTTTGGTCAGGCACTGGACTGGGCTGCCCAGGGTGATGGTTGAGTCACCATCCCTGGATGAGTTTAAAAGACACTTAAATGTAGTGTTGGGGGATCTGGTTTAGGAGTGAACTTGTAGAGTAGGGTTGATGGTTGGACTCAGTGATCCCAAGGGTCTTTTCCAACCTGAACCATTCTGTGGTTTTGTGATTCTGTGGTTCTCTGCAATGGAAAACCACAGGTAGATCCAATCTAGTACTCAACTTTATGATCTTTTTGTTTAAGACCCAGACAGGAGATTCCAGCAAGTTTGCAGCCAGTCAAAATGTTCCCCAGATAAAAAAGACTGTGAACCTACTTCTTACTTAGTCTTCCTTGCTCACACCACTGAGTTCTGCTCTGCAACTCGATGGATCTCTCATATCAGAGAATCCCACAGAATCACTCTGGTTGGAAAAAACCCCTGGGATCATCGAGTCCAACCATCTAGCCTACCTTACATGCTTAGCCCTAAACCACGTCCCTCAACAACTCATTCAAACCATCTTTAAACACACCTAGGGATGGCGACTCAACCACCTCCCTGGGAAGCCTATTCCAGTGCTTAAATCTCTTGAATCGGCAGTGCAAAGCAACAAAAATCTCTCGATGGTGTGTGGAGGGGAATTTCTAGACTTGAAAGCAGACAAACCATTCCTCTTGAAAGAAATTGCCAAGGATACATAAAGGATGGGCCAAGAAGACTGTCTTGGTTCTGCTGCTTCATCTCACAATACACAATGAGTCTATTTCAGAAACATGTAGATCCTAAAGTCTTGATATTTGTGCTGTGAAGCTTAAGTGTCTTTCCTCCTCACCCTAGAAAAATGTTGAAGGCACATAGAAATCGTAGAATCACAGATCACCAAGGATAGGAAGGCACCTCGAAAGATCTAAATGATTTACTTCATGGTTGAGACAGCTGTATCAGCAGCTATGGATTGCTCCTCTGGAACTTTGTAAAAAGAAAAAGTTCTAAAAGATTTGGAAAAAAAAAACAAGAAGAAATAATTCAGCTGGTGACTTGTATTTTTCGGAGGTAGATTAATTAATTCTGCTTAAGAGAGTTAAAATTAGCCTGAGCTGTTTAGAACTGCTTAGCTATTCTTTTCTCCCGAATACATCACACACAATTTATGTTGACAAGTACTAGTGGGCGATGCACAAGGAGGCTGCTCCTGTTTGGGGGGAGGTGGTTGAGTAGTGGGGGGCTGCTTCTGTGGCCTAAGCAGGATAATATTTGGCTCAGATGGCTGGAAGCCTTCTTCCATCCCCACCTCTTCCTTTTCCTCTGAACGAATGCGTTTATTTTCATGGCTGTTTATGCAGCAGGGTGTATGGCAACCGCTCCTTACCGGTTGGAAATGTTATGGTTTGCCGTTGACAAAACAGCAACGTAAATTAAATAAGGTACCAACGCTGTCCTTAGCCAAGGGAATAAATATTTTTCCAGGAGAATTGCATCACTTGTTCCAAAGCAGAAAGAAACCGAATTAATTTGAATAGCATTTTTCTAAAGAAACTGAAAATGGAGGAATTCAGAAGGTTGTTGTGATTTTAAGAGAGTCCTGGTTTCCTTCCCTTTTGCCCTTCTCTGGACGTGCCGCAGTAAAGGACTAAATGGACTCTGAGATTGTGTCTTTCTCATACGAGCAATTAAAAATGTAAAAATATTAGGTGATTCTCTCCTAAAAAACACTGATCAAAATCTGTGACAGGAATAAGAATTACGTGTTCTTCACGTTGGACCCTGCCATGTTGCCCTATTACATAGACACACAGAAAGGTTATGATCTGATGGCTAAAATTCATTCTCTACCAACTTCATAACCACCAGAGATTTATCTAATATTGATGACCAGAGAACAGTTTAATCTGATGTTGCTTTAGAAGCTGGTGAAGAGCACAGAGGTCAATAAGAGAATATCTGGTGTCACAAACTCTGTGACCCCTCACATCCATCTGTAGGAAGGACCTTTCCCCTCCAGCATGAGAAGTGAAACATAAAACTTTGCTTTCAAATCGAAAGGTTTCCTACTCCCTCTCTTAGCTAAGACATGCAGCAATACCGGGTTGGATTCTTGCTGTCCTTCCTTTTGAAGCATGAGGTGAGTTCAAACGCTCACACAAACACCTTTGATTTTATCTGAGATCAGCCCTGCAGCCATCCTTCCCAACAGCAACGCAAAAATCAAACAGGGACATAGATGAAAAGATTAAAAGGGAAGGGAAAAACACTGAACAAACAAGTTTTATCGGTTTTTTTTAAACTCTAATTTCTTTCTTAATTTCCTTCTAAAAGTGACTTTTACCGTGGACATTATAAATACAGCAGTGAGGGCTGATCTGTAGGCTGTGGTGAACAGCGTCACTAGCACAAAACACCTGAGTACAAGGAGAAAATCATTGACTCTCCTCAGAAAATATACGGAATGTCAGTTTACACTAAGAGCTACAGAACAAGTTTCCTGTGATCCCTCAACACCTTGCAGAGTCCTGTGGGATTTTTCTGTAGCTGAGTGATCAGGGTATCTCAGCTCTCCTGCTCAGCTTCTTCATCCCTGACACATTTGGAAGAGTAAATTCTTTGTGGAGTCATTGAATCACAGAATAATTAGGGATTGGAAGGGACCTTGAAAGATCATCCAGTCTAATCCCCCTGCCACAGCAGGATCACCTAGACCAAGTCACACAGGAACACATCCAGATGAGTCTTAAACTTCTCCAGTGAAGGAGACTCCACAACTCCTGTGGGCAGCCTGTTCCAGTGCTCCGTCGCCCTCACAGTGAAGAACTTTCTTCTCATATTTATGTGGAACGTCCTATGTTCCAGTTACACCACAGAATTGTTTAGATTGGAAAAGATGTTCAAGCTCATCAAGTTCAACCATCAACCCGACTGTCCCAAGGCCAAGGTTAAAACCTGTCCCTGAGCTCCAGACGTTCACGACTGTGAAACACGGCCAGGGATGGCAATTCAACCCCCTCCCTGGGCAGCCTGTTCCAAGGCCTGAGGACCCTTTCCATGTAGAATGCTTTCCTAAAGAATCAGTAACAGAAGTTAAGAGGCTACTGGACTACAGTGTAATGAACAGGCAGGTTAATCCATTGATAACAGCCTAACTTGCACATCTATGGAACCATTGCAGGGAATATGTGCCCTTGTGGCCAAGAAGGCCATTGGCATCCTGGGGTAGATTGGAAGCTGGGGGGTTAGTACATCAAGAGAGGTTCTCCTCCCCCTCTATTCTGCCCCGGTGGAATCTTGTGTTCAGTTCTGGGTCCCTCAGTTCCAGAAGGACACAGAACTGCTGGAGAGAGTCCAGTGCTGAGCCACAAAGATGATGGAGTTGAACATCTCCCTGCTGAGGAAAGGCTGAAGGAGTTGGGTCTCTTGAGCTTGGAAAAAAAGAGACTGAGGGGTGACGCCATGAGTGTTAATAAATATGTTAAGGGTGGGTGTCAGGAGGATGGAGCCAGGCTCTGCTCAGTGGCACCCAATGATAGACCAGGGGCAACAGGTATGAGCTGGAACAGAGGAGGTTCCACATCAATATGAGAAGGAACTTCTTCAGTGAGGGTGACAGAGCTCTGGAACAGGCTGCCCAGGGAGGTTGTGGAGTCTCCTTCTCTGGAGAGGTTTAAAACCCACTTGGCCATGTTCCTGTGCGACTGGATCTAGCAGATCCTGCCTTGGTTGGGGGGAATTGGACTGGATGATCTTTTGGGGTCCCTTCCAATCCCCAATGTTCCGTGACCTCATCACCATGTCCCAGTACCTAAAGGTTACTCCCTTTTCACAAGGAGTCCCATAGAAAAGACAAGGGGTGGTCGGTACAAGTTACTCCTAGGGACATTCCAATCAGAGTTCAGAAGAAAATCCTTCCCTGTTAGAACAATTAACCACTGGAATAATCTCCCAGGGAAAGGCATCGATTGTCCTAGACTGGACAGTTTTAAGACCGAGTACCACAGGCTGTTGGAACATCTGACTTGAACAATATTTTTTGTTTGATAGGTTGGATTAGATGATCCATGATGTCCCTTCCAACCTGGTATCTATGAACATATTAGCGAGCACAGGGAGGAGTATGCAAGAAGACATATCTGAAAGGCTCAGTATCAGCGTTTCTTTATTGCAAAGAACAGATGCCACTGGTCAGCTGCTATCTTTTTACATGAAGAATATGATAAATGACAGAATAACCATAGGCTTCCTTCATAAAGTGTTTGTTGTCCCCCCCAAAAAATAAATAAATAAAACAAAGGTGCTAACTGAAAACAAACCTACCAAAATATAAACAGAGACGGAAACTTCCCACTCTGACAGTAAAAGATGAGTGTGTTAATGCTGTTGGGGCTCTCGTGGGATGCACAGCCCTCCTGCCATGAGCAGCTTCCTCCCCAGGGATGGCAGGAGCTTCTGGCCCAGGGCCTGTCACAGCAACTCTGGGGCTTCAGTAGAGCATGGCACATTACAGCAAATATTTCCAGGCAAGAAACTCAGGACAGCAAAGAGTAAACTGAAATACCTGAAGTGTCATCAACTGAGATGGATTATTTACCTGCCTGGATGTGTTCCTGTGCAACGTGGTCTAGGTGATCCTCCTGTGGCAGGGGGATTGGACTAGACGATCTTTTGAGATCCCTTCCAGTGCCTAATCATTCTATGATTCCATGATTTTATTTCATTTTATCTCTGCCAGCCACAAATACAGGTGTTTTAAGCCAAATAGCACCACTGCCAGAGCTCAACTCTTTAATGCTGCCTAATTACCCCACTGGTGGGATCAACTGGTCGGTGAAACTGAAGTATCACCGTTCACAGAACCACAGAATCACAGAACATTAGGGATTGGAAGGGACCTCAAAAGATCATCTAGTCCAATTTAGCATCTTAATTGAACTGAGATACCTTTCATCTCTGAGGAAGCTCACGTGCAGGAGTTTATAGCGAAGAAGCTCCTGTTCCCTTCTGCTTCCCGTATGTTTCTAAGTGGTGTTTCTAACACTAAGGTGGATTTTTTTCATACCCACTGAAGTCCCCTGTGACCAGCCCTCATCTCTCTGCAACCATTGCTAAGCCACTGAATGACTCCCGAGTACCTGAGTGACCCGGCTATCTTCAATAAGGTTTAATTTTGCTTAATTTAGTATTCGAAGCTGCTGTGACCTTTCTCCACATCCAGATGATAAAAATACTTTCACACATGGATATATCAAATGACATGTCCACCTAGGCTTGCTAACAAAACTGCACTGCTCTGTTAGTGCTGGCCCCTGGCTATATTGGCTGTCTGCGTGCCTTACTTGTGAGTTTATAAATAGCCACACGCTGCACACTCACTGTCTGCTCGCATTGAGCTAGCTGTGATGTTAATTCTCTCAAACAAGCTTGTCTCCTGATGTAATTCTGTCCTCAATGCTCAGTCTTACCTGTTTTCCCTGTGTTTCTTATGCAGCTGGAAGATTCTTAAGCACAATATCCCGACTGTAAAATATCCTAACAATTAGCAGAGCCAGCGAAGGGTGATTTTACCCTGTTAACAAGCCGTTCCTTGTAAAGTAATCCTCCACACCATTTGTTCTGATTGCATCACATTTTCTACTCACATTGCACAAATGAAAGGAATCGGTGCTTCTGACCTGGTCTTCTCAGATTAGCTCCTACCAAGATGTTGTGAAATCAGCTCAAGGCTCTGCTGAGCTCATTCCCCTGCAACGCAACCAGCACCCAGTTTCAAAACCTTCCAAGCTCAAGACAAAAAACCCTTATAGGTGAACTAAGGCAAACACAGCTAAGGGCTGCATTCAACACAGGAGTATATCACCTAGAGAAGGATTTAGGCCCAATTTAACTCTGAAGTCTGAAACTTGCTGCTCTCAGAGCTCATACCACATCTGGGCATCTCCCAGCATGACTGGGAAGGTTTCTAGGGTGGTACTAGGATGCAGAGAGCTGCATGGGCCCCTGGTTTCTCAGAGACTGAGGGGTGACCTCATTAATGTTGATAAATATGTGAAAGGGCAGGTGTCAGGAGGATGGAGCCAGGCTCTGCTCAGGGGCACCCAGTGATAGGACAAGGGCAACAGGTATGAGCTGGAACAGAGGAGGTTCCACATCAATATGAGAAGGAGCTTCTTCATGGTGAGGGTGACAGAGCACTGGAACTGGATGCCCAGGGGGTTGTGGAGTCTCCTTCTCTGGAGACATTTAAAACCCACCTGGACATGTTTCTGTGCGGCTTGATCTAGATCATCCTGCTGTGGCAGAGGGACTGGACTGGATGATCTTTCAAGGTCCCTTCCAAACCCTAATGTTCTGTGATTCTGTGATTCTCAGCACCTATTTTTCTGCTAAAGCCTGGTAACTGCTCATATGCAGTAAGGCACAGCCAGAGAGCATCAGATACCCTCTTGGAACTATTGGGTCACACTATTCTGTGAGTCTGAGGAGTGCATCACTCCATCATTATAAATACAGTAAAGTCCAGGAGCTCAGTGGGCAGCAGTAACTGCCAAAACTCCATGCAAAAAGAACTCTTCTGTACCCTCCCTTCAGGAAATGACCTTGAAATGACTCAGTGTTGGCTTCTTCTCAAAAGAGAGAATGGGGTCCGTTCTGATGAGTCATCTGGTCTCCACTGGCTTCCTGAAAATTATGTAAGAGGTCCTTGAGTGTTCTTCTTGGAAAGTCTTGCTTGGGGTAACTGATCCTTCAGTGCTAAATCCAAACCCCAGACTGTACTGCCTCCCATCCATCGGACACTGTACTACCTCCCATCCATCAGACAGCTACCCTAGTGCATCCCATCCCTCAGAGAAACTGCCCCTTTGGAAAGGGAAAAGTTGAGATCCCCAAGCACAGTCCCACAAAGTGCTGAGCAGCTCTTGTTCAGCAGGACCTGGGCTGGCTCGAGGGTCCCCAGTGGGACACCCAGTCACACACACATGCTCCCCCCGCCCAGCCTCTGAGGGCTATCAGTCAGGACCAAAAGCAAACCCCAGAAGTGCAGATATTTGCAGAATAAATTACAGGCATGATTAGTGTGTGAAATGAACTAGAGCGAGCAAGTTCCTCAAAGAAATTACAGCCTCTGGGGAAATCATTTGCAATGGCATGATGAGTAATACCTCACTCCATGACTCCGTTGACTTCCATCTTCCCCTGCAGTTACAGAGAACATGAGGAAGATCAGCTTAAAATTGTCCTGTGTTTACACTGGCAGGAGCTGGTGATCATTTCATCACTTTTATTAGACTCGTGTGGCATTGGTGCTTTGTCATCCTTACTACCAGAAAGCTCACTCAAAGGATCTTAGCATCTCCGTGAAAGCTTTTCCATGTGTGCTTGGCTGGGATCATAACTCACGGTTCCAGGACATACAGTGAGAACGAGAGAGTTCTGTTGGGCTCCACAACTGGGCATTAATAAAAGTCATGTGCGTTTGAGAAGTTTGGCTGCATAAAGAAACTCTAAGCTGATCTTTTGCTGTGCAAATCTACAGGAATGGTGCCACCTGCAGAGATCTTTTCACATCCTCGTGTACTGCGACACCAGCACAGAGGGAACTACAGGGCTTGGTAAGCACAGAATCACAGAACATTAGGGACTGGAAGAGACCTCATGACCTGTATGACTTGGTCTAGGTGATCCAGCTGTGGCAGGGGGACTAGATGATCTTTTGAGGTCCCTCTCAATCCCTAATGATTCTATGATTCTAAAATCATCCAGTCCAATCCCCCTGCCACAGCAGGATCCTCTAGATGCAGTCACACAGGAACATGGCCAGGCAGGTTTTAATCGTCTTCCTTCGCTTCACTTAGTAAGTCCTTCACTTAGTAAGTTTTTTTTCTGCAGTGCTTGTTGTCTTCATCTGCAAAACAAAAAATAAGAGTCTTCATTATGTCTGGGCCTTACATGTATTATCTCCAAGCTCTACAATATTTTTTTCTGCACAATAATCCACCTTCTTTTCTTCTGATAATTACCTGCCTCAAGCTTTTTGCTGTTTACATGAAAATCCTTCACAAACTTTTGACAGCTGTCCCTTCTCCTTTGGCTCCTTTATTCGTGACACCCAGCACACAGAACTTTTCCTTATTATACTTTGATTTTCTACTCTTCATGAGCTATGGGGTTTATCCCAATGCTGGTTTTTTAATAGAATTATTCTGGTGAGGTCTGCTGCCTCATCCAGCACATTCCCCCACTTGTTTTAATATTAATCCATGGAAAACACAGGAGGTTCCAAATCAATATTAGAAGGAACTTATTCCCCATGAGGGTGATGACAGAGCACTGGAAGGGGCTGCCCAGGGGGGTTGTGGAGTCTCCTTCTCTGGAGAGGTTTAAAACCTGCCTGGGCATGTTCCTGTGTGACTTCATCTAAGAGGGGATTGTGGCAGGGGGATTGGACTGGATGACCTTTTGAGGTCCCTTCCAATCCCTAAAGTTCTGTGGTTCTGTGAAAAGAATTCAGAGGGCTGGGAAAAGAGCGATCCGTTGTTTCAGGTGTGTTTCTGTGCTGTGGGTTGGTGACCACAGATCTACCAGTAGATCTACTACTGATCCCTTGCCATCAGTTACTTCCCTCTGATGCCACATGGCCAAGAAAAGGCCTCTGGGCTAGTTCCCTAAATGCAGGCTCATGGTAATTTTAGCTGTGCACCCATGGTATTTCCCAGCTGCCGGAATCTTTAGGTGGGGATATATTTATAGCATCAACCACTCAGTTCCATAGGATTTAAATTCCCCAGCCTTCTTTCCTGCTACAAGTTGCTAACGCTGAGAAATCCCCTTCAGCACAATTTAGCCGTCACAAGTAATCACGGGAACATTCATATGGTGATATCTCCCTCAGTTATCCTCCAGAACAGAAGAAATAATTGCACAGAAGCCATAAAGAGCAGACAAAAACATGGTAGGAGACCATAACCCCAGGAACACAGCAGTTGCTGCAGGGCTTATTGCTGTTAATCATCGACGGAATGAAAGCAGTTGTCATGATTTTTTATGAAGTCATGGTGAAGTGAGATCCAAAAAGCTTTGGGAAGAGGTACAATTGAGTGTTTTAATCTCGTTTTGTTTAAAACTTTTGTGATTCATTCACTTCTGCAAATACAGTAAATGGTGACTGTATGAGTCCTTCAGGAAACTTGGGACTGAAGACCCCCTGTTTGGGGAAAAGTGTGTTAGAAGCTCAGGAATCTGAAGAACGACTACTGAGCACATGAATATGGAATCCTAGAAGCTTAGAGCAGGGGTTTGACAGAGGCAACACATTTAAGAGCAGAGAGAGAGTTATAGTACCACAGCAGACCAGGTTGGCAGGGACCTCAAGGATCACCTAGTCCAACCCTTAAACTAAAGAAATTCAGTTTAAATGAGATGGTCCAGCACCCTGTCGAGCTGAGCCTTGGAACTATCTAAAGTTGAGGAACCCACCACTTCCTTGGGAAGACTATCCCAGTGTCTAATTGCTCTCACAGTGAAAAATTTTCCTTTGGAGTCCTCTTACTGAATCATCACCCAAGTGTCGATGAAGCTTTACTCTACTTAGCAGACTGAAGCAGCCACAAACTTCATCACAGACCTTCCCTTTCATGACTGACCTTGTAAGCCCTTCAGATCTGTGTTGACAATGGGCAAAAGCAAGCTCCAGTATCTTGGGAATACACCTAATACCTCGTAGAGACAGATTGGCAGCTCCTAATCTAGAGTTTCAACCTGTGCTGGTGATGTTGACCTCCTTCATGGACATCACATCAACAGTTTTCCTCTCTTGGTGGGCAATATATTTCCTCTACACTTGCTCTGACTGTTTGGTTTGAACCCAGGGCATGTTTTCCCCAAGGTGTTGGTGGTGCTGAGACTGTCTCAGCCTGTTACACCTCCCATGCCCTCAGTGAGACGCAGTGGGTCCTCAGTCCCTCACCCTTGCTTTTTAACAGGAGACATCAAATAATCATTCCCAGATTCACAAAGATACTTATGCAGCTCAGCTTGATGTAACCACACTAGTGCCTGTCTCGTCACCCACCCTGGAAACCTCAAGAGCTGGAGTAAAACTTTTCATGAGAAAAAGTTCCATTTTTCCCTGACTCACCTTCTGGACAGCTGTGGCCAAAGCAGAGTCTCAATTTGTGTGAAAGCACTGTGCTGTCATTCAGCACGACCTCCTGAACACAGGGGTGTAACCCTGTCAAGGCATAAGGCAAACTACCATGTAGGATGGCATGAAGAAATGATGCCAGCATCGCCTGCAGTTATGAAACTTCAGATCCTGAAGCCATCCATCCTCTTTGATGTCAGCACCACTGTCAGCTAGAAGACAACCAATTCTCCACTCAGTGATTTTACTCTTCAGCTCAGCTGACTGCGCTTTTTGAATGGCACATTTCTGCAGATAGTGTCTTCTTGGAGTGGTAACACTTGATGTCTACAGCTACTTCTGAGAGTTGGTGTGCAGCGGGGCTCCTGCTTGCACTTTCTCCTATAGAAACCAAGGTCACTGCTAGATTGTGTGTGACACATTGGGGAAGGGTCTTAGTAAGCACAGACAGTGGCTCTGTGGGAGGAGTGGACAACTAAACTGACCAACAAGGTGTTCCATCCCCTAGGTGTCATATTCAATATAAAGCTGAAGAATCACAGCAGCAAGTCTTCTTCTCAGTGTCTGGTCTCTGAGGACGACTCCATCTGTTCTGCCTTCAACCCGAATTTGTGCTTTCCTAAGTCCACATCCTGAATACAGCTCCTGAATCTGAACTGCTGGAGAGAGTCCAGCACACAGCCACAAAGATGACAAAGGGAGTGGAACAAGTCCTTGACGAGGAAAGGCTGAGGGGAGTTGGGTCTCTTGAGCTTGGAAAAATGGAGACTGAGGGGTGACCACACTAATGTTTGTAAGTACGGAAAGGGTGGGTGTCAGGAGGATGGAGCCAGGCTCTGCTCAGGGGCATGTAATGATAGGACAAGGGGCAATGGGTGTGAGCTGGAATAGAGGAGGTTCCACATCAATGTGAGAAGGACCTTGTTGGCAGTGAGGGTGCCAGAGCCCTGGCAGGGGCTGCCCATGGGGGCTGTGGAGTCATCTTCTCTGGAGATGTTTCAAACCCCCCTGGCCATGTTCCTGTGTGACTGGATCTAGGTGATCCTGCTGTGTCAGGGGGATTGGACTGGATGATCTTTTGAGGTCCCTTCCAATCCCTGATGTTCTGTGATTCTATAATTTGTCTAAAGATATGAAGTAGACTTTGCTATCTGTTATTTACTACAGATACCAGACTACAGGAATGCTGTAATTGTGGCCAAATCACCTGCATCTGCAAAGAGGTGGGTAACATCTGCTCTCTTGTCTTACAGCAGGAAATCTCTGTTGTTATTTTGTTCTTGGGCTCCAGTGAAGGACAGACTCCCCATAATCAGAAGATAGAGCCTTCAGATCCTTCTCAATTTTACTTTGTCCCCTGTGTAGTTTTTACATCATAATAAATCTAAAAACAACAGAAGGATGAGGGAAATCAATACAGTGATTAGAATAATGAAAGTATTTAGTCATACTGTATTTCTGTACATTTGCGTGATCAATTTCCTGCTGAGGATGAAGAAGAGCTAGAAGTAGAATGCCAGTAATCCAGAGTAATTGATTAACGTGGTCATAACTTAGAACATGGTCGCTCCTGTCCTAAATAGCTGTGACTTACTGTTAGCCTAGTGAAACTGGATTTGATGGTCAGAATTGTTGTCATTGTGAAGTCCTTGTTGGCTGAACAACTTCTTTTCATCCATGGAGCTTTTTGGTTGACTATTTCAGAACAATTTGGAATTACGTGATGAGATGCTGAGCCATCTCATTTAAACTGTATTTCTTTAATGGGTGGGACTCAATGATCCTTGGGGTCCCATCCAAGGTGATCTACTGTGACACTGGGTCATACCCTGCTCTCAGCAGGTAGTGCAAGAGTTTGGTGATGGTTTCGGAGATACTGCATCTCGTTGGTGACAAAGCAACGAGAGTTACCCAGACTTCCATGCCAAAGAATCTCAACACTTGCACTAAGAAAGCTTTTTGTTAATTTTTTAATAACAAATCAGAAATACTTCAATTTGTAGAAGTAGAGTGGGGGGACCAGCTTGTATTATCTTTTTTTTCCAGCAGCACTTTTTACATGACTGCTTCTGATTTGGCCAGTTAACGTTTGATTCACTTCTCTTTCACTGTTTGTTTTACTTGGTGGCAGTGTTGCTTCTTGGTTGTTGCACACAGGCATTTCCTGCTCATCCAGTAATTGTGCACAGCAGCAAGTAGTCTCCTTGTGCCTCAGACAGAGGAGTTGCCCATGTAGCCCTTGATTGTAAGAGAAGGTCTCAGAGCTGTAGTGTTTGGCTCCTTCATGTGTGCACATGAGCGCTGGGGAACAGGATTTGAGGAGGTACACTGTACCTTGGAAAAGGGTGACCAAGGAAAACCCTTTCTGGGTGGCTGCCTGCTTGTGAAAGAGCCTTTGCTGGGTGAAGTTCCGAATGTTTCTGTGGTTTCTGAGCTCACTGGGAAACAACCCATCTTACTGTTGCTTTGAACTTGATTTGCTTTAATATTGCATTTTGAAGTAATTATGATTTAATCAATAGGGTTAGGCCTTCAGAGTCGTTAACTCTTCAGATAAATTTGGTTGGTTGGAATAATAATTGATCTGCAATTAACTGCTTGAAATATTATCCTGCCTGTATGATAACCACAGGGCAGGAGATTCTTCATTTTTAATTACCTCAGCATCACAATGGGCAAATTAGTCTCTGGACTTGGAATTGTTCAGATAGTGAAACAAGACTTGATCCTAAAGGAGATGATTCAGGCCCCAGGTCTTGGTGCAGACAGTGTTGCTGGCACTGGTTGAGCCAGGCTTGCTGTGACCAGGAGACTAGAGGACTGGCTTAGACTGGATACCAAACTCTGGGGTGTGCAGGGTTGACATAGGATGAGTCTGCTACTTTCACTTGCTGCTTCCAGCATCTGGGATAAAACCACAGGCTGTGCAATTCCTGTTTTCCATGATCCCTGCTTCTCTCCAGTTAACCTGACACTTCTTTACATAGATTTCTGACTTTAGTTGAAAAAATACGTCATGGTGAAAGAAGCTTTTATAAGCTTGTGGAAATCCAGGCTCTGTAACTCTCTGGTAGGATTTGTCAGGCAAAATGATGGTCTGGATCATTTTTTCAGTAGGATAACGAGAGATCTATGCCAGAAGGTTGGTAACATTGTCTGATTTAGAGCACAACTTGCTAAAAACAAATAGGTGAACACTTGTTTTCATGATATTTTTTTCCTATTAAATGTAGGCAATCCAGAAATCCAGTATATAGTCAATTACTTGTTAAATGAGACCTGCTGAAACGTGGGATCTTAGGTATGTTGAAGGCTAGGAAATGATTTTTGGGGCAAAATAGAAGGGGATAATCACAATTATGGGACTTGCAGCATTTGTCCTGTTGCTTCATGGCCCAAGTAGGTGCTGTTTAGGTTATTGTGACCCTCACAATCCTGATGAAAATGAGACTGAGGGGTAAGTGCCTTCTTGAGCGCTTGAGGCCATGGTCTAGGGGTTAGGGAGACATTGGGATGAGGGCTAGACTTGATGATCCTGGAGGTCCTTTCCAGCCAAGATGATTCTATGATTCTTCCTTGTGTCTTCCTCAAGGTTTAGCATCATTCCACTTAGAAGTAAAAAGAAAGTAGATCAGGGCTGCGTATGTTTGAAATACTTTAAATTGAATGTGTTTCTGTTTGTGTTTTTTAACACATTCCCTGCAGGGCACAGTCATTTGCTGAGCGCTTACGGTTGGGGATTGCTGTGATTCATGGGGAAGCTCAAGATGCAGAGTCTGACATGGTGGATGGTCGACACTCCCCACCTACAGCCAAAAACGTAGCTGCTATTCATCCCAGCTTGGAGATTCCCAGTAAGTAAGTTGGTGTGTCAGAGTGTTCACCTGTTTTATTGTGGGTTTGGGGCTGGCAGTGAGGGACCACTAGAAAAGATTATAGGTTCTTCAGGGGAAAAGAAGCATATTTCCTCTTTACTAAGAGGGGAAAAGATTCCTTTTTGATGTTGTTTGTGGTTTAGAGCTGGGCTGTCTGAGAGCTGTCAGTACAACCAGTCAGGAGAGCCCTAGCAAAGAGGTTTTGCCATTTACTTTTCCCTCTGGAATTTTTCTGGGATACAGATCTAATAAGCTGAGCTGATGCTGGTTTAGGGTGTAGCTGTAAAACATCATGGGCCTTTGCAGAGTGACCTTGTGACTGTGGGTGTGACCTTGAGCTGTGCAAGCACAGCACATTGCTTGAGTCTCGGCAGGGTGATTGAACTGGTTGCGTCTGCAAGCCACTCATCTCTGGGCTAAGGAATTAATTGACTTGGTTAAGGATTGGGATATAAATGAACGCTGTTAAAACCTTAAGCTTTATAATATTTATATACTAATATATAATATAAAATTTAATATATAAAATATTTATTAAAATACTGTTTTTTCCAAGTAATGCTGTGATGGTTGGAATAGTTGTTGCTTCACTTCTATAACAGCAGTGACCCCCACAGAGCAAAATAAAGTGTACAAACATTCTGTCTTTCTCCTTTCTCCCTCTCTAAAAAAAATTGCCATCACCAGTGCTGATTCCTAAGGAAAAGCCACCCATCACAGTTGTTGGAGATGTAGGAGGAAGGATAGCCATCATAGTGGTAAGATGCCATCACCTCTGACAAATCCTGTTAAACTTGTGAAAGTTGTAGCAATCAAGATGATTTCTGCTGATTTCTGTGAACAAGATGGGGGGGAAAAAAGGAGACTAAAGGGTGACCCCATGGACGTTGATCAATATATGAAGGGTGGGTGTCAGGAGGATGGAGCCAGGCTCTGCTCAGAGGCACTCAGTGACAGGACAAGGGGCAGTGGGTGTAAGCTGAGACAGAGGAAGTTCCATGTCAATCTGAGAAGGACCTTCTTCCTGGTGAGGGTTACATAGCACAGGAAGGGGTTGCCCAGGGGCGTTGTGGAGTCTCCTTCTCTGGAGATGTTTCAAACCTGTCTGGATATGTTTCTGTGTGACTGGATCCTGCTGTGTCAGGGGGATTGAACTGGGTGATCTTCTGAGGTCCCTTCCAATCCCTAATGTTCTGTGACTCAGTGAAAGTGAAGAGTTTCAGGGGAGAATTGCAGTGTTTCTATTCAGTGAGTTCAGAAACATCAGGGAAGCAGAGATTAAACAGTTTCCTGGTGTCTCTAAAGTAGAGTCTGATCCCTGGCCTTCTAATGGGAAAGGGAAACCTCTTAGAGGAATGCTTGAACAAACATCTGTTCTCTTGGCTTCTCCCTCTCCCCTGTGTGGAGCAATCCCTCTCCCCCTGATGCTGCTGCAGTTTTGGATGCTCTGCTCTTCCACTCCCATCTAGCTCAGCTCTGTGAAGAGCGGCATCCATCAAGAGGTCCGTTTTATTGGCTGCAAACACTTGAAAACGATGTAACATCAGTCTGGGTGTGCTGTGTCCATTTGTCTGAGGACACAGTGACCTCACTAACTCAGTTTTAATTTGACAGGATGACATTATAGACGATGTGGACAGCTTTCTTGCAGCGGCTGAGACCCTCAAGGAAAGGGGAGCTTACAAGATCTTCGTAATGGCCACGCATGGCCTGTTATCTTCAGATGCTCCCCGCCTGATCGAGGAGTCGGCAATCGATGAGGTGAGTGTGGATTTGGGATTTCTGATCAAATGGGTTTGGGGATATCAAGAAGTTTCTCCTGACTGGATTACCAGCAGAAGGGAGGGGAGGAAGGGCAGTGCTGGATCCATGGCCATTCCGTTTTGCAGCTCTGATGGAAGAGGTGGAGAGTGTAACAACTCCATCTTCCCTCAGTTCAAGAAGGACATAGAACTGCTTGAGACAGTCCAATGCATTGCCGTGAAGATGATGGAGTAAATTGCCTCCCTTATGAGGAAAGGCTGAGGGAGCTGGGTTTCTTTAGCTTTGACAAAAAGGAGACTGAGGGGTTATCTCATTAATGTTGATAAATATGTGAAGGGTGGGTATCAGGTGAATGGAGCCAGGCTGTGCTCAGTGTCATCTAGTGATCGGACAAGGGGCAGTGGGTATGAGCTTGAACAGAGGAGGTTCCACATCAATGTGAGAAGGACCTTCTTGCCAGTGAGGGTGCCAGAGCCCTGGAAGGGGCTGCC
>JAOXOE010023812.1:0-22605 GCA_028565055.1 Phoeniculus purpureus
TGCATTATTAATAAATCATTATTGTAAGAATTGTACTCCATAGCAATATTCACTATTAGCCTTAAGGACTTTTGAAAGACCTCAGAAGTTACCCAAAGCTTAGACACTAATCAATGACTGTATATGAATATTCCCCATTCTGTAAGGAAAGTGGTAGCTTTCGTCTCTCAACAACCCAACTGCTCTGCTGTTACAGTCCTCTGGTCCCCATGCATTCAATGAAAATGGAATTTAATCACTTTGGCTAAACGTTTATTTTATTCAGTTCCTTATACTTTTTGGTATATTTCCCATCTTACAACCAGAGCTAGTTCCAATGGTGAGAAACAAAGGTGAGAATAGCTGTAGAAAGCTGCTAGAACCTCAGCTTGCCTTGAATAAGATGAAGACAATGAACAGCTAAAGGTCTTTTTCAGTTGTGGATAGAAGCATTGATGCTCACTGAGATCTACAGGGAGGACATTCTGTGTGATTCTGTGATTCTATGACAATGGAATAAGGAAAAGGAAAGAGCTAGAGATGAGTCTAACTCCACCCCATCTGCCTTAATTCCTTTCTTCATCTCTGTCTTGATGTCATTCCAGGGCCATTCCTGCACGATCAAAAACTCCTGAAATGAAAAATTGTCAAAAGCTCTCAATGAATCAGTGAATGAGCCATCCAGTGCTTCAATTCAGTGTTTCTAAATAACTTATATGGTGATAGTGATCAGTAATACAGATATGTCAGTGTGCAGGACAACCTTGCTTTTGAAACTTGTGCTTGGATTTGCAAAACCAATGGTAAGTAATGGCTGGCCTGGAGTTCTGTGCATGACCCACACAACTCTGCATGAGATACCACTTCTTAGCTGTATAGTCTTGGTGTAAGCTGAATCAATTGCAAAACAATTGAACCAGGTTCACACCAAGGTTCACCCCAAGTTTCACCTACCGTGGCCATACAGTACATTGAAACCTGCACTGGGGGATTGCTCAGAGCCAGCTTTTAACACAAAAGCAAAACAAAATAACTACGGTGTTTTTTCTAACCTAACAGCAACTGAAGAGTATGATCTTGTGCCCCTGTTTCCTCAGGTCATTTTTGTTTCCTGGCTCTTGCAGGTTGGTTTAATTGATACTGTGGCTGACTTGTAACAGTCCATTCTCATCTGTATGAACATTTAGCAGTGTACTTGAATTGCTCCTCTAGGTCATATAACATAGAGGAGCTTGAAGGCATTATTGATACTTGAGTAAGAGAAATAGTCCTGTCTTTTGCTTTAAAAAAGAAACCTGTAAGGCATTCAGAAAGCTGCATGTTCCACGTCTAAGGGCTGGAAATGTCAGTAAATAGCAGTAGGGAATTTAACTTCTTGCTGATCTGAGCACTATGCAACTTTGCTTTCATGGGTTCTGCAAATGTAAACTAGTGTTGCATCAAAATAACAGTACACATTACACAGAAGTGTTTAACCACTCATCAGCAAATGAGGATTGATGCATTGGATGGCACATGGGGGGAAGATCATAGCATGCAATGTGAAGATAAGGAATACCGTGGGCTGCAACACACTCATGGCTCAGATCACAGAGGATCTGTGACCTGCAACACCATTTGGGAGGCTCCTGCCACTCAGTGTGCAGTGCAGACACTTTCTTCTCTTGCTTTTTCTCTACTCCTGTCTTCAGTGAACTCTTGTAGGGTTTATGATACTTTTTTTCAGTAAGATCTGTTTTCTTTGAAACCCTTAAAAGAAAAATTGTAGTTACAATATTCTACTTTGTGCTCCTTCATGGTAATGACAATGAACTACCACTTCAATACTCTTCAGCCACTAAAAGCCAGTAGCTGCAAGATCCAGTTTGTCCTTTCTTGCTAGAAAATGCTGCAAGCATTTTTATTTTTTACGTGGTCATACTTGTTGCTTTGCTGCCAAGGAATAGGTCTCTATTGAGCTGTACATATGGATGCGTGTGCACGTTTTAACTTCTTATTAATACCAGAACAGCAGGTCACTGAGTTCATAGAGTCTGATGAGAGTCCCAGATCAAGCCTCTGCTTGCCTCCCCTCAGGAGTTCTACAGTAGGAGTTACGAGAAGTAGCAGAAAGTACAAGGCCATTAATCATCGGGAGTGGGCAGACATGCGTTGTTTTCATTCTCACACCTGTACCCTGCATTCAACCAAAATTGTTTGGCTGAATTAAGCAGTGATATTAATACATCTGTCTTCTCTGCTTTGGCATGGTTTCAGCGGGTTCCATTTCAGCACATAGCTTCCTATTGGGAATTGCTGTGGAAAAACAAAGATAAAGAACTATTGAAATTAAAGCCAAAGCAAGAGCCAAAAGTTTTTGCTTCTAAAAAGGCTGAATTTCATGTCATCCCCCTGACAGAACCCCACCACGCTTAGAGCCCCATGGCTTCTTTTCCTGTAACTCCATGTTATTCTACTCTGATATATTTGGGAACATCAAAATAATCTTCAGAAAAACTGGGCTCTTCAAAATCAATCACAAATACACCCAGGATCTTGGCAAGAGACAAGGAGGAGAAATGTATTAGCTTTTCTCTCTGAACTTAGACGTTGCCAGCGCAGTAGAATCAAGCTCTTCCAACCCAGCAAATGAAGTTTATTAGCGTGTGTCATAGAGGCAACGTCAAGCTGGCTGAAATAACCTGATAAATCTCAACAATGGGCCAGATTCAGCATCACTACAGAGAGCAGAGATTTAAACAGCAGCAGTTCCACAGAGAACTTCAGGTATGAAGATTCAGGAACTACTGTGTCCCTGAAGGCTATCAAATCCACAATGGTTATATGTTCTTCTCAATTCTTTGAATAGTTTTCTGACACTAAGTTCACATGTCTATAGAGATCTCAAGATGGAAGAGTCTCTGCTAGGATAACTGTTCCATCTATGTGGCCACAGTGGAACTATCTATATTTTATTATATCTTATCTATTAAAGAGCCATTATTTTGACATCCACAGATGAATTTAAACATGGACGTGCTAGATAGTAAATATGACCCAAGTTTATTCTGTGTGTGCGCAGGTGTCACCTCTCACAGGCAGTCTAAAGCACCACTTTATTTAGCGTTTGTCACACTTGCCACTATCTTAAATGATCATTCTTTTTGTTGTCATTTTTAAATCATTAGATACTCTCTTTCTAACCGATGGGCAGACTGTCCTGCCCATAATTTTTTTGTGAATAAGCCCCTCAAACCTTGCCAACCCCTTCTGTTACTCTTTTTTGCTCAAGTTTGTGACGCCTCGTGTCAAGATTGGTGACACTTTTTTGTTAGAATATATGTGACAAGACAATGTTTTATCCCTGCTTTATATTCAGTTCCCTGCTTCAGACAATTCTGCATTTTCAGAGGAAACCCGCTGAGTGTGTTGTCAACTGGAGTTCTGGGGACAGCAAACAGAGGAGGACAGAGGTGTGCCTCTGCAAGTGTTTAGCAAAGCCAGAGCTTTAGTCCTCTCTGTCAGCAAGACAAAGGACAGATTGTCAGCAGTAGCTGGCACTTTATGCAAATATGTGCTCATCTTTCAGTTCTGATCATCTGTCAAAATTATGTCGTTGTACTGAGGAGGGCTGTCTCCCAAGCAGCATAAGAGTAGTATAGAAGAGTAGCTGGAAAAAGAGGAGAAGGAGGACCACAGGGTAGGTGGAGTATTTGGTGGCCTAGATACTACCTGTGTTAAAGCAGGAGAGATAGATCTTTGGTGGTGGTGGTGAGATGAGAACCAAAAAGGGATAAAATAGGACAAGGCAGAAAAAGATGGTCACTTTTCAGCATGGTTAGGAAAAGGCAGCAGCTGCATAGATAGAGGAGCATCTGAGAAGTCATGGAGTGATAGGTGGAAATAGTGCAACTGCCTCTGCTTGGGGCAGTGTGGAGAAGAGGAGATGGAGGGAGTAACACAAAATTTCAGGTATGACCTCAGAAATGGGGGGAACTGGAGGCAATCCGCAGCACTCAAAGAAGTGAGTTTGAGAGGGTGCTTGTGGGGTGAATAATGGAGGGATATGAGGAGCCAATAACATTATCCACCGCTGGAAAATAAGTGTGCATTATTATCGTGTCTGATCTCCTTTATGCGCATCCTCGGCCGTATAAGGGCTCTGCCATGGGAAGTGTGTAAAAGGTAGGTCAACTCAAAACGGAGCATTCACGTTTTACTAGGTCTTTACTGAATTATCTGTCATCTACACACCCATTTCTTTGCTGGATCAGATTCCTAAATCATAGAACTGAATTGATTAAATTTTTGGTTTAGAAGCAGTTTGAGCTGAGCTGTGATTCACTACTTTCTCATAAAAGCCAATTATAGACCTGGTCCTTTCCAATCACTAGAAATCAGCTACAGAATCACAGAATTATTGAGGCTGGAGAAGACCTCTGAGCAGATGCAGCCCAGCCTGTGACCTAACATCACCACATCAGCTAGACCAGGCACTAAGTGCCACGTTCAGTCTGTCATTAAACACCTCCAGGGTTGGGGACTGCTCCACTGTTCTGGGAGGTCCATCACAGTGTCTGTTCACCATTTCTGTGAGGAAGGGCTTCCTGACATCCAACCTAACCTTCTCCTAGTGCAGCTTCAGGCCCTGCCCTTTTGTCCTGTCACTAGTTGCTTGGGAGAAGAGCCTGACCCCCACCTGGCTACAACTTCCTTTCAGGGAGTTGGAGAGAGGGACAAGGTCCCCACGAGTCTCCTCCAGGCTCAACACCCTCAGCTCCTGCAGTCTCTCCTCACCAAAATTTCCCTCCATTCCCTTCCCCAGCCTCATTGCTCCTCTCAACCTGTTCCAGCCCGTTGATACTTTTCTTGAAGTGAGGGGCCCAGCACTGCCCCCAGTACTCAAGGTGAGGCTGAGTACAGGGGGAGAATGGCATCCCTAGTTCTGGTGGCCACACTATTCCTGGTCCAAGCCAGGATGCCTTTGGCCTTTTGTGCCTCTTGAGCACACTGCTGGCACCTGTTCAGCTGGTGGTGAACCAGCTACCTACCTTCCCAAAGGTTCTTCTACCGTGTAGGAAAATTAAAATGAAGTGGCTTGCGAGGGTGCTCGAAGGACAGTGGTGTAAGTAACATTTGTGAAGAGTGTAGGCTTGTCCACTTCTTCGCCTAAGAACTTGCGGAAAACAATAAGTACAAATATTTAACCTCTTTTGCTTTGAATTGTGCAGAGAATAATTTGATCGCAGGTTTCTAGGTTATGGAAATTCTGTGGAACAGTGGAATTGTAGAGGAGGAGATCAAGAGATGTAAATTATTGTTTTAGCTGTCAGCTCTGGTTTTTGAGCAAGGCCTCTGCTGAATTAACAGTAATCAGGGATCATCCAAGCTTTGAATAATTTTAGGTTGCAGAGGGATGGGGTTGCTGATTTAATCTCCATGTTTACTGACAAATCCTCGTTCTCCTGCTTCCTCAATCTTGCTGGGGTTTGGAATTCCAGCCTCAAGTGTCATCAGGACATAATGAAGGGTATCTTGAAAGATGACTGGATAAGGATTTGGGCCACAGTGTCTCCTCCTGTGTAATAGCGTTCTCTCAACAGCATCAGGTAAAGCTTTTCCTCACTATTCCCCTTCTTCTAATCCATGAAGCTCTTGTTGGTGAATCTAAGGTGGCACTTTGATGGGGTGATAAAAGATGCATAGAGAGATTCTGATCTCCTCATTCCTTGAGTTCAGAGGACAATTTAATGCACTACCACATGCTTCCATGTTGGCTCAGCTGCCGTTCTTTGCTTGGCAATGATCAGGTCTAGAGTGTGGGAAACCCTATTTGCAATCAAAAAAAACCCAAAAAACCAAGCTCCACTGCAAACTAAGAAAATACAAATTTTCAAAATAGTAAAATGTGACTTGTGAAAGACTCTGAGGATGTCAGGACATGACAGTTTTCCCTGGACATGATGCTGTTCAGCCAACTTCAATGTGTCCTGTAAGGGGTGCGTACACATAAGCCTCACCAGCTAAAGGCAATGTTCTGTAAAGCTGCAGGACTTTCTGCTTTGATTTATTTTGCTTGTATTCCACTGCTTCTCCTGACAGTCATGTGCTGATTCTGCAATAAACAAGATAACATCCATGTTGGTTACTTAGTGCCACAGTTTTCCCATCACCACAGATACTGTTCCACAAACACAGCTTGACCACTACTGCAAAAGAAGTAGAGAGGGGAATAGCTCATCCTCAGCTTACCCATTTCAAAGGTTAAAATGTTCACTGTTTCCTGTGTTGGCATCAGGAAATTTGCAAGCTCAAGGGTTGCTGACAAGGAAAGGATACTTAATGGCCTTAAAATTGGCATTCAACACCTGCTAGTCTGAGTGGAGCCCTCTTCCCAGTGAAGACCAGGTGGTCTGTTCTTATGCAAAGGCTTGTGATAAAGGTTGCCCTCCTATGTTCTTATACAAAGCCTGATAAGGCTGGAGAATGGAGCTGGGTATGCTTTACACAGCTTTCCATGAAATATATGTTACAATATATAGAACAGGAAAGGTGCTGGTTTCAGTGACTGCTGCCAGAGTGAGCGGCATTTTGACAATAGACCCACCCACGCAAGTAACATAACTGTAAGTAATGAAGGATAAATATTTATCCCTATAAACCCACTAATCTGGGGATTGAGCATGAAACATCAACACAGTCCAGGGACAGATCAAGTTTTGCTCTCACTCTTCCCCCACAGAAGGGCCTTTTGGTAAGATTCGCAAACTGCATTACGCTGAGTGTTTACCCGGGAAATTACATCTGTGTTCACGATCACAGTTTTGTTTGTAGAAGCCATAGTTCTCTTGCAGTTTTATCACCAGCACTCTGAAAGCATCTGTATATATTACATGCAAATAAAACTTGATGTTTGTACACCCCATTTTCTCCTTCTGAAATGACAGGACCTACAGCACAGGCAGTTGTGTGTCTGGTGTTGGACTTAACAGTCGCAAAAGAGGTTCTGATATTGGTGCACCTGACCTGCTGCTTAAAAGCAGCTGGACCTGCAGCAAACAGGCTGATTTTGCACCTGGTGTCAGGCTTATAGTCACAAAAACGCAGCACCATGTCAGTTTTAGGTTGAAGTATTTTGAACAATAGGAAGAAAGATTTCATTTAATTCGGCTTTATTTCAAGAAAATGTCCAACTAAACTTCAGAATGAAACTTTAGAGTCAGACTGAAGAAAAAACCACAACAGACTGCTTTGTCACTTGACGAAAGTTCAGTTCAGCACCTCTTACCCTTTGCAGTGTGCTCTACTTCTCACTGGATTTCTCTCTGGTTTGACCAAATAGCTAAGTTTCAGTTAATTTCTCATTGTATTACCACACGTTTCCTCTATTTGTGTCCCTTTTTATCTTCTCGCCTTTTGGGTACCTCTAGTTCCCCTCTATTATTCCTCTCCTCTCAGAAGTATTTGCAATTTCTGTCCATTTGCTTCTAGTGAATTTCATTAAGGTTTTTATTTGTTCTGTTCCCTAGATCAGTACGGCTAACTTGCTGTATTCCCAACTCGCGCTTCCCCCTGCATTACATTCCTTCCTGTGAAGTCCCTTTGCGTAAGGGCTTTTCAAATATATGCCAGTGATATTACACAGAGTGGATACAAATTAATTTTCATACATGATCTGAATGATAACAAACCCAAACAGTTTTCATAGACTTCCAGCTTTGCTACCAACTTTCTTAAACAAAAAAAAAAAATACAGAAAAGAATAGAGTTTGCCTGGAGACATTTCTTCTTTTCCAGTCTTCCTGCTTCCACCACTGATTCATTCCTGTGCTTATCCTTTGGCCAGTCACCAGAGACTTTGAAAAACAAAGACTATGGTTTCTAAATCCAGTTATTTGTTTTATTTTGGATCAAACCAATTTCTTCTCTGCCTCTATGTGCACAACCTGTGTTTGCCCAGATCCATGATCCATTGACTTTGTCCAGAGGGCCAGCTACCCTGGCACAGCTGATGATAGCCAATGGCTGATGCTTTGGTTGGAGCACTAGGGCAAGGCCACCATGTAGCGTTACTTTCTCACTACACCCTCTCAAATCCAGCAAGAGACTTGTCAAGGATTTCCTCACAGTCTTCAGATTCTTCTCTCACAGCTTTGTCCAGTTCATTTTTCAACCCACATATTTACAAACCCTTGTAGTGAGGACCTGCAAAATATTAGATATTTATTACGTAAGTGATCTTTCAACCTGTTTCTCTTGGATAGAAGTATATCCAGGCACTTAAAGTGAAATTAACAAGTCTTCTCCTGTAACGTCTTGGCTCTTTTCTGTGTTTCTTGGCCTTTTTTCCCTTAAATTAATTTTATTCTACGTCTACTCCAAAGAAGTAAAAGCCTTGAAGATATTCAGACTGAGGAAAGCAATTTAGTCAGTTCATGAATGTAAAGTCAGATGTAAGCCCAATAATTCAGCCAAGAGAGACTATACTCTTGCTCTGTAGGGTGGTTGGATAAATACACTAAGGATGAGTGGATTAAAAAATTAAATATGATAAAGTTGCAATTAAATATTTACATGACTTTTCACTGGAATACATTTGATTTCTCTCACTTAGATGGGCATTTAATGGCTACATGTCTGAGACAATGATGACTTTCAGATCTCCCATCCACAGTAGGGTAGGTTCAGAGACAGCCTGCTAGCCACAGGGCTTCCTCCTGAGTTTAGTGGCAGCAGTAGTTGGAAAATTCCCAGTCAATAAGTCACAGAGACAAGCTGCTGTTTCCTGACATCCCGCCTCCTCCCACCTACCTACACATCCTGATCAAACTTCAGGTCTGGCCAACTCACAAAGGAGTTCCTCATTTTACTGCCTCTCCCCCATACACTTGAACGGCTGCTGTTTTCAACAGGGTTTGACATCACAGTCAATAGTCCCATTAAAGTTCAGACTCCAGAGCACTGAACAGCCCTAATGTAACATTAGCTAGGATTTGTTCATTTATATTGAGTTTTTTTATCTTGTCTGCAAGGAATGATCAAACAGTTCACAGAAAGCTGCACCCATTTAAAGAGAGAAATCTTTGCCCTGTATTCATGCAAACCATAAAGGTTTTTCCATTTTTCCATTGCCAAACCTAATGTGTTTTTGTGTGGGTGGAAGAAAGAAGGGAAGAATAATGTTAGAAGTATAAAAAGTGTTCTAATAGGGTAAGGAATAAAATCAAATGAGACACTGTCTATACTGAAAATGTTATGTCTTGATTGTAGTTTCTAGTTTTACTGGCTAAAGAAACTTTGATCTACTCCAGTTATTGTAATTTAGAAGAGGATTACAGAAGCCTTGGGGTAATTTGAAGGTGATGAAAGACACACTACAGAATCTTCTTTTCAAATATTAAGTCCTATCAAATTAGCTGTAAAACAAATGTCTGAGGTTGCACCTTAACCAGCTTTAATTATGCATCTGAACATGCAGATCTTCTGAATAGGAAGACATTTCCTTTTGAGTCAGTACAGAATCTTTCCTGATAAGGAAGGATGCCATATACTTAGTGCCATAAGTAAGTCCTTTATATAGAACCATAGAATGTATTGGGTTGGAAGGAACCTCTGACCTTCTAGTCCAATCCCTCTACAACAAGCAAGGACACCTCTAACTAGAACAGACTGCCCAGAGCCCCATCAGTCCTGACCCTGAATGGCTGTCCTGGTAGAGGCCCTGTCTAGGCAACCTATGCCAAGGATCTATCACTCTCAGAGTAAAGAACTTTCTCCTCATGTCCAGCCTTAATCTACCCTTTTCCAGCTTCAAACCATGACCCCTCACCTATCATTCCCTGCTCTTGTAAATAAGTCTTCCCTAGCCTTCTGATAGGCCCCTTTACGTGACTGGAAGTTTGCTGCAAGTTGTATGCTGGTTCAAGCCATTATGCAGCACAAAAATCAAATGCTACACCAGGATGTTTTGCTTGAGTAACAAAACCAAATGTTTGGTGCATACCAATTCATAGAATGCTTCGGGTTGGAAATGACCCTGAAAATTATCTAGTCCAAACCTCCCTTGCAACACTCATGGGCATTTTCAACTAGATCAGGTTGCCTAGAGCCAATGTAGGTAGTCTCTATACTACCCAGACATACAGTTCTGTAAAAGTAATAGATTACTTAGTGGATGGCAGCGAATCTGCATAACGAAAGACAGTTATATTTTCCCAAAGATATAATTGCTGTTGCACTGAGGATCTGGAAAGCAAACAATATTTTGGTGAAGTGCGTGTATGAGAGACAATGGTTGTTAAAAACATTGTCTGTGTGACTGTTATGGTTTTGTCAATATTTAGAGATAGTAAATGTTTATATTTTTTCCAACAAAAAAACAAAGTCTCAGGTTTCATGAATCAGTGAGCAGGCTTCCAAGGACAGTATTTGAATAATTTGATCATAAGTTAACTGTAAAGTGAGTGAATAATGGAGATTAGAAGCCATTTAAATTGATGGGATGCTTTATCCAGAAAGTATACAGAGCAACCAGCAGCACTCAGACACACAGGGGAACAGTAAGCAGATTTATTGCTTATGCAAACATTTAGTCAGTTCACGGGAAACCATCAAGGTTAAGAACATGGCTGAAGAATAGCATAATGCCATTATTTCAGAAAGCCTTTGAATAGACCATCAAACTGCAAACAAGACAGATGAGAAGCTACACCTATTTTTTGGTAAGGTCTGTCTTTGAGGAAGCTGAGCAGTGGGTGAATTGCAGCGGTATCGTAACGTTCACTTGGTGTCCAGTTTATCCAGTCTGTACATTAAGTGGAAAGCAAAGCATGTTCTCTGTGGTGCAGTAGTTGCAAGAAAGAAAAGGAATACACTAAACAGACTTGTGTACTCAACAAGATGTCAAGACCAAGAGTTAGTCATCTTGCAAGGCAAGTCAATTAACAGGCTGCAGTGTTCGCTTGGGCCCTACTGACACTTCTGGACGTGCCGATGAATATTACCTCTTTTCATTCCTGCTGCATACACAGAGATGGATACCGAATTTGTAAAGGCTTGCAGGTATAAATGAAGGGTGAAAATGCCATTTTGTATTCTATCATGAGGAAGACAAAGGGACTCAGTTAAATAATGTAATTATTCAGCTTGAAGAAGAGGAGACTGAGGGGTGACCTCGTTAATGTCTATAAATATGTGAGGGGTGGGTGTCAGGAGGATGGAGCTAAATTCTTCTCAATGTCCTCTGGTAATAGGACAAGGAGCAATGGATATAAGCTGGAACATAGGAAGTTCCATATAAATATCAGAAGGAACTTCTTCACAGTGAGGGTGACGGAGCACTGGAACAGGCTGCCCAGGGGGGTTGTGGAATCTCCTTCTCTGGAGATGTTTAAAACCCGCCTGGATGTGTTTCTGTGTGAGTTGGTCTAGGCGATCCTGCTGTGCCAGAGGGATTGGACTAGATGATCTTTCGAGGTCCCTACCAATCCCTAATGATTCTATGATTCTATTGAACTTCCAATTCTTACAACCCACATTTGATAACTGCTTATGAACACATCTCTTCAACTTTAGTTAGTGCAGCTAGCTCATGCTCTTTGATTTGCAGAAGTTACAGCTACTTACAATTCAGCTTGCAAGAAGTTCTGTTATTCAAATGATGTGAAGATTTTGAAATACAAGCTTGTTCCAAATCGGTTCAAAATCAAATTCCTCAGCTTCAATAATTTCTCATGGGCCAATTTTTAATAAGCAAGAAATTTCAGATTGTTTAACAGATTAGTTAAAATTCAAGCTCTTTTATAACAAGTTCATGCTATTATATAAGATGCATTTTCAAGTTTGAAACACCATGAAAAACTCTGATCTCGAATTAGGCATTTGACATTCTCAAAATTCAATCCTCTCGAGATGAAATTTCAGTGAATACTCAAAAAGTGGTGTTTCAAGAGATGTGTCTGTTCTAGGAAGCAGAATTTAATTGACATTTCTGTCTCCACTACTATTCACAGCAGCAGCCAGTTATGCAGTCTCCTACCTTCATAGTGTGTGTGTTTTGAAAAGTTGGGCTCCTGGAGTCTCAGACTGGCCACTTTAGTGCAATGGATATTTTTCATCTTAATGAATTCATACTTTGGTTCTCCAGATAAAAAGTGAGGACAACAAACTCTCTGGAGCTTTCTGGGAGTATTCAGAGTGAAGAGTAACAACTGTAATGGAAGAATTTCTGAAATCAGTGTGTTTTTCTTTTAGCAGGGTTGGTTGTTGTGCAGTAAGTAAGAACTGGGGCCACACTTTGCAAAATCAAAAGAGCCAAGTAGCCATGGCTACTTGTGAGCATGCACTGAAAATACTGTAAACGCTAACACCAAGGAACTGAGTTGAGATTTTACAAGGCACCACATTTTAGTGTCTTTGCTGTGTGAGAGTTTGCAGATGAGGAGGGATTGCAAGTTATAAAAGCTTCATATTGCTGCTGTAAGTCTAATGACAAAATCTATTTCAGTTAATTTGAGATTGTTACAAACTCTCCTATGCTTTTAATAAATTTGAAGGAACAGCTATGCATAAAAGACATTTGGGAAAAGAGTCTATGTTATTCTGGCTAATTAATGAAACCTGTGCAAAGCACGTGCTCCCCTAATGTTTCCTGGGCCAGCAGATTGCAGGAGCTTTCCCTATTGACAAAGCCTTATTTATTAGTTCTAGGTCCAGTTACAGGCTTTTCAAAAACATTTCAGAATTTCTGATATATTACAGTAGTATAAATATTTATATATATGTATTGGAAAGAAAACAGCAAATGCTAGCTATGACAAATCCCTGTAATGAGGGTTTCATCAGATCATGGAGTCACTACAGGACTGTTGAGGCCATTAGATTTGTCAGGCATGATCTGTTCTTAGTAAAGCTGTGTTGGTTGTTGCCAATCACCTTATCTTCCATGTGCCTTAATATAGTTAAACCCCATTTTTTTAAGAACAATAAAAACTAAATTAATATAATTTTTGTTATTGTTACTATTATTATTAATGTAAGTTAACATTCCCAATATTTATTAAATGAAAACCTGCTTCAAACATTATATTTGCTTTAAGATTAGCTTGCTATAAACCATTATTTATGCAACAGACACTCAAAAATAAGATGGACAGTGCTCTCTTTTGAATGTTAAGAACTGTTTGCTTGTCTGTGGGGAATTTTTATGCTAAAGAATCACAATTGTAAAAATTGAAACACTGCATTTGGACCCCCTTCTTTATTAAAAAACAAGCAGAATTTTAACTTGTTAGAAGTTAATTCAACTACATAAATATCTTAGAAACTGAACTAAATAAGTACCTGATAAAAAGTAATGAGTACAGGCAAGGCTTGCATTTGGAAAGATTTTTTCAGAGCTCCTTCCACAGAGTACGTGTGCCACTGCACGCACACCAGCCCAAGAAACTGCCTGTACAGCTGATGTAGGTCCTGCACCAACAACGGGTGGCAGCAGCTAACACATTCAGGAGAAGCCTGGAGAGATACTGTCTTTTTTGTGAAGCTGTGGAAGGAGGAAGGTAAGTTGCCATTGGCTGAAACAAGCAAAGCAAAGCACTCTTCTGAAATTTCACCTTTTGCTATCTCAGCACACTCCCCTGCCTTTACGGAGTTAACAAACCAGACAAAGAAGGAAGCTGCCTGGCAGTGTTGTTAAAAGTTACCTACTGTTTTACTGTTACTTCTACAGCCTAAAGTACTTCTACACCTCAATAGCATCACCAAGGTATAAAGATCCAGAGCAAAATAGGTAAACACGCTGATCACATTTGTGTTTCTCTTGGTGATCTAAGGAAATGCTGAAATGTTGTCTTGTTTTAAATAGCCACAGACTTTCCTGCTGAACAGCAAAAATAGTGCAGCCTTTAGTAGAGGGTTATCGTAAATTCAGTTTGCTGACTGAGGGCGTTCCCTCGAAAACTGATGAATGAAATTTAAATATTTTACTTTATATTTCTTATTTATGGTTCTTTCATGTGAGTTTTATGTATAACAGGTAAGAGGAACTGACTGACCCTAAGTAGATTTCTCTTCACTGACTGCAAAGTCTGCTGTTGCAGCACAAAACAGAAGCCATGTCTTAATTTGAATAAAACATACTTAAACGCTGAATTAGTTGGAGAGCTTCCCTCTCTCACAGGGAGAACTCTCTTTCCTTAAAGATGAGAGGACTGTAGTTTATACATCTGATTGTCTTGCTTCTTTTACACTTATGCTGCCCCTTCAGGCATGGCAAAGCCCTAATGTCCAATCCCTAATGATTCTATGATTCTATAAAATCATGAGTCACATTACTAAATGGCTTTTGAGGAAAACAGTGTTTAAGATCTCGTCTGACAGTTTGTTTCTCCAAATGGTACAGTGAGGTAATCTCTTGGTATGGCACTAGGTTAAAACTACCCTTTCTGCTCTGCCGGGCTCTTTTAATGTGATGCTGCCCATGTGTAACGTACAGTATGGCTAAAAGAAGGATTTAGACCAGGACAACTTACTTTTAACTTTATATAATTAACATCATAGAAGATTTAGTGCTACTTGGAACTGTGGTGAAAACCTCATTGTATTCTGACATGTTTTTCAGAGTAGTTTGTGGTGATGTCTAGCACTGATTAGGTTTGGGCACTTTGGAGGACACTGGAATTCAACCATCCACTGTAGGCTTTTCTTCAGTATTGAGTTTACCTCAGAACTAACTTTTGGGGCACACTTGGAACTTTTGACTAAAACAATCCAAACAAAACTCTTTATTTGTAACAGAAAGTCCAGATTTACTTTTTAAGCTAAAAATTTCTTGGTGCTTCAAGAGCAGGACTTTCCAGATAACTGAAAACCTGCCAGGTGAGTGATGCCCTGCTCCTTTACTCAGTGACTCAGAAGAGGCTGACAACGCTTATTAAAGGACAGGAGACTAGTGTGGCGATGTATGTGTGAGGGGATGTTACTTATGATGAACGTGAGAGGCGTTTGTCATTTAAGAAGCCAATACAAGTACTAATTCAGAGACTCATCTGCCTAGGCATAGAGCCTGTGAAAACCCTGACTGAAAGGTACAACACAGGGCTCTTCAGGACACCTGTAATAGGTTCCTGCACTTGTTTTCCTTTTGGTTTGTCATTACATGCTGTATGAGGCATTTTAGCAAGACTAGTCTTCAAAGTGTCTTACATGAGCCAAGGTAAATCATAGAAACTGTTTGGAAAGGACCCTAGAGATCATCTGCTCCTACTCCCTGCTGCTGTGGGCAGTGATACCTGTCAGCTGGACTCAGCTGCTCAAGGGTTCATCCAACCTGGGCTTGAACATCTCCAGGGTAGAGGCATCTCTAGGTAATCAATGCCAGAGTCTCTCCAGCCTTGCATTGGAAGAACTTCCTTCTAAGGTCTGTTCTGAACCTACCCTCTTTCAATTGTGAAAAGACTCTCTCCAGCCTTCCTGTGAGTTCCCTTCAGGTATTGGAAGGGAAAAAGGTAAAGACCATTTTTCCTTCTCTTCTGACCTGTGTCAATGCCCAGATAAAGAGGCTGCTAATTCATACTAATGAACAGTCAGATGCATGACTTTGAAACACCTGGAAATTAGAGGTTATACAGAGAACAGGAAGAGGGTAAGAGCTCTGGGATTCAATCTGTCTTCTGGCAGATGTGCAATGTCAAGGGAGACAGTAGCAGTAGAAAGCAAAGCTAAGAGCAGATGGCAGTGGGGTAAACGACTGCCTACTGAAAAATAAAGTTGAGCCTTTCTGTAGTTAGGCTAACAGTGAGATTGTTGCTCAAGGTGGTGTCGGTCAGCTGTGCTCCACTGCTGTTAATCAGACTTGGCTTGAGGGCAAATTGGGGCACAGATGAAAGGAAAATCTTTGCATGGAAAATATTCTTACTGTGACTAAGCCAACTTAGACAGCTTTGTGTTGAAGAAGAGACAGAGTAGTTAATTACTAGCCAAGAATGGAGGCCAGAAAGTTCAGTGTTGTCCCTCTAACTTGTCCAGTCTTTCAGTGGTTTAATGGCACAAAGCTTCTCTTAGGAATTAGTTTTATTGCTGCCAGATCTCCTATCCCATGTGCAGCATCACACATATGCCGTGGGAATAGAAACAAATCTCTTTTCTCCCTTATAGATGCTATTTCCAGTTTTCTTCAAGGGAGTGCAGCTGCAGGTGTAGGTACATTCTTTAACAGGGCTGAAGAAATGAAGGTTCCCCATGTTGTAAGTAATGGACTGCTCATTACCACCCCATAACTGTAAATAATAGAGCAATAACAATGTGAGCAACACAGAAGGAGCCTCTGGCTTGCACTATTATGTAGAAGATTGTGAAAGCAACATCAGCTTGCTATCACTATTTGGAAGAGCTGACTAAGATTGGAGGCTTAAGATCAGTGAAAGAAAACAATGAAATAAGTGACCAATAAATTCTTTAAACTAGATGACAACTATTCAAGTTGTTTTAGAAAAAGAACTGGGGAAAATGTTTCCTTTGTTTGTATTTTCTTGCTTCCTTTTATCTTCAGTAAGGCTGCTGGGCATCCTTCAGCTAAACAGGTTAGGCAAACCAACTCAACAGTATATTTTCATTTCACACGTGTGCATTTACTTAGAAAAAACTCAGCAGAGCAAACATAAATCCTAATGAAAGCAAAGCACAAGTAAGGAAAATTTTCATTCAGACTTTAATTGTGTTCCATCTACAACAGTTGTAGTGCAGCTACCATAAAAGTAATTTACTTCTATTTTCTGAGCTGAATTTGTTTTCCTGTTTGGAATGCAGGTATTGTCACTGAAGTACCTCCAGACTGTTTTAATTCACCAGCCATTGCAACAGCTGGTTACAGAGCAGTCTGTTGTCATCACCCAAAGGTCTTATGAGACAAGCAGGAAAATCTGGCTTATTTTTACTGTGAGACAATGGCTATGGTTGTGAAGTGTAGAGGAAAATACTCTTTAATCTGGGCAGCCTTTTTCTCAGAACAATATGATTTTGTTTAAGCTTTTCAAAGGAGAGCTAAGAAACCTGCTACATTTACTTGTGGATGGTACATTTGGCCCCTGTTTCCTTCTTGAGGTTTATGGAAGTCAAACTCTCATCTTTTGAAAATGGAAGGATGTCTCAGAGGGAAGGGTGTTGGCTTAGGATCTGACACATTTCGTATATGTTTCTTACTCAGTTGCAGATTTATTGTATGAGTTTAAATAATGTTCCCAGATTGGACTTGAAAGAAACTGATGTCACAATGAAACACGATGACATCACTAACATTCATAAAGTCCTGACAAAGCTGCAAGCAGAAAGAGATGGCACTATTAACTTTTACCTGTGTGTAAGTATTATAACAGTAAATCATTGACCTGTATCTCCCACATACTGAGAGACAAACAGCAGGCTGTGTTATTCAGAGTCTATTTACATCAGGCTGCGTTATTCAGAGTCCATTTTTGACACTATTCTGTTTGTTGATTTTTTCCTTTAAATAATTTAAACACTAATTATGTCTAAGGAAATAAATCAAGAAGCTGACTCTCTCAGCCAGTTGGCAGGCAAGAGAATTGAAATAAATGCCCCATCTTTCTCCACATACTATCCAGTTGGCTTCGCAGAATTACGAAGCTCATTGAGGTTGAAAAGCAGCTATGGAGTCAGCAAACAAGACAGATGTCCTTTGAAGCTATAAATTTTTCTCTTAGGCTGTACCTAAATTGCAGGACATGGGAACACCTCCCTGCTTCCACAACCTCTTGTCCAACCTTGTTGCATGCTGATTTGTTGTCAGGGTGAGATTTACGTATATCCTTTCTTTTCTTCCTTGCTTCTGCTCCCCTGCTGTCATTTGCATGAAGAGAAATCCTTAGTGAATAGAATGACAAAACTATAGTCCCCTTTTGTTAAGTAGGACATTACAACATTAGCAAACAGTAATAATGGCTTTTCCAAGGATTCAAGCATTATGAATGTCTCAGGTGAGCAATCACTTCTGTGCAATTTCTTTCACTTCATAGTGAAGTGAAAATTTAATCTTTGAGCTTTCTCCATTTTTTGGAGGTCTATTTCTTACCACGGTGTGCTTTCCATCTCATTGCCATACTATACATCTACCAGAGAATGAGGGCAGAGCTCCACTCTGCTGTTAAGGAGAATGTCCTGTGAATTTGTGATCTGCTGTGCAGTTACAGTCCTTCCCAGCACAATGAGGGCTGCAGTGCCTCTCACCATCAGGAACAGCACTGAGTCTCCTTCTTCCAAAGATAATGAATGTTCTTTTATCCAAATACAGGTTGTTGATAGTTTCATACATGACAAAACCCCCAAAACTATATAATTTATGCTTTAATAATAACATATGGATTATTAATATGGATTGTTAATGTTAACAAGATATCTTCAGCAGTTTTACAGGGTATAACATATGGAAATTAAAGGTTCACAGATCAGAGGGCCATGAAATTGGTTAAAGAAAGCACTTAAAGACAAAAGACCAAACAGAACTATTCGGTTTTCTATGTCACAGTCTCCACTGACCTCAATGAATAATTACGAGACTTTCCAAAGTTGAAATTATCACAAATTTTTGGAAATATAGAAATTAATCAAATAATTCAGATGATACTCAATTTGACATTATTTGCCTTTGGTTTTGCTGCTTTATCAAACTGTTGTTGTCTTTACCCGCCAGCCTCTTACTGTTTTTTTCTCTTCCCTGTACATCCAAAAAGGGGCAGTGATAGAGCAGCTTTGGTGGGCACCTGGCTCCAGCCAAAGCAAAGCCATCACACAGGGGATAGAGCAGAAGTTCAAATTTAATAAGAAGAAAAACTAATTGTAAAATCCCATATAGATACACTCTAGTGAGATAGTGCTAGAGCACTGGAAAGTGGCAGGCCAAGGAAGCAAATGTGAGTGGAGAAGGAGGGATTTCTGCCTGGCTTTTCAACAGGTCCACCATTTAATTTGGTTTGCTAAGAGCAGAGCAAATACATCATGTGGATTTGAGAGCACTGCTTACGGTTTTAACTATTGCAGATCTGACCCCAGATTGGAGACACCGTAAGCTAGAGAGCAAACTGTTGTACAGGTAATTAATATTTGTAAAAGACAGAGACCATAAAATGTATTGGATGTCAGTTGCTTTCTTCCTCCAGCATTTCAGAGCAGGTGCAGTTAAGCACTACCAGAATGATGGATACCATCCCCATTCCCAGCATGTAAATTCAGGCAGTGATTGATTAGGCATGAGAAAGGAAGGGAGCAGATAAGGTTCATACCCAGACAAAGCCATTCAACAGTCATTTACTAAGGCAGTAGGGGCCAAAAACGTTGTCAGTTTACAGCTGAAATAAAATGCAAAGTCCATGCTTTAAGGAAAAACAGTTCAAAATTAGAGGAAAGGCATCTTTATGCTGAGGCTGAAGGGGGAAGCTGAGTGGAAAACCTGTGGTTTCCCATTTATTTTGTATGGTATGAATATACAAATGATTTGATGCATTCTATATTCTCTGAAATGTCCCTATTTTTTTTCTCTCCTGTTCCCTGAGAACACTTCATAAACAACTGGCAAACTGGTAGATTTACGACATCAGTTATGTCACAGATGTTTCCTCAAGGGAGAAGCAATATTAAACTAGTAACTAGTTTATAATATACTAGAAAAAAAAACCTGAACACCATTTAAAATCTTGTTTTCTATTTTTTAAGTATTTAGTGAGTTACAATTTCATTCCAATGCCTGAAATGGCATCTGTGAGAAGAAAAAGAATAAATCTTAAAGGTTCAAACTATCTGAGCTGTTTAAGAATGGCCTGAGGTAGCTCCTCAACCACTTCTTAATCGCAGAAACATGTCTGAGCCAGGAATTACTAAGGTTGCCACTAAAGATGTATATGTTAAAGGAACACAATCTTTTCACCACCCAAAAGTTTTATTTAGAATAATTAAGAGTTTCTTTGGGAAGAGACCTCTGGAGGCCATCCGATCCAACCTCCACTCAAAGCAGAGCTAGCTTTGAAGTTTAGTCCAAACTAACAGACAGTTTAGGTTCCTTGGAGCCATTGCCATGCAGGTTTTTGAGTACCTCTAAAGCTGGTGATTTCAGCTTGAGGTTGCTTGTACCAGAAAGCCCATCATACATCATTAATTAATGGGAGAGGCTTTAATAAAGATTTAGTCTCTTTGCCCTGACTCCTCTCTCCAGGCAGAATTCAGAAGTATTGCTTCTAACACTGTCCTTCAGGTACAACAAAGTTATAGAAGACCACTAGGGCACAAGTCTTTTGCTGAACATACCCACCAAAACTCTGATTGGGGTAATTTGCTGTTGCAGAAGATTTAAAGAGAATTTGTATCCAGCTCTATAGAGGATAAAATAGAGTGATACCAACTGCTTTAAGGAGGAACTGTGACCTGGGAATGCCAATCCTTTCATGCAAACTTGTGTGGTTTGGCACCAAACCCATGGTTACTTACTGCAGTCCAGTCACAGAGTGTTCCAGACTGTATAGTGAGAGGCAATTGCCATATCGTAGCACTCCATATTTGTCCTTTAGAGATGTTGAAATGCCATTCTGGGGTAGAGTGGTCAAAAGTAGCTTATTTTATAGACTTTTTCAGAGATTTAATTTAGGTATAGAGAACTGACTACATCCTTGACCTTCTCTGTCTATCTGTGAATTATATATGTGTGGGAAGAGATCAGGCTTTCTCCTCTTTCTCATTTAGACTGTTGGAAGAAGCAAACACAGGTTTAAACATCTCAGCTAAGGAATGCAATTACCTCCTGAGAAGAACCAGGAGAAGGCAAGAAGATAACAGAAGCCAAGAAAGCCTGAGAAAGTTAGAAGGAAGCCTGAGAATGCTATTTTTTACTAATATTTACTAAACTAGTAAAAAATACTAACCAAAAATAGTGCATGGAAATTTATTGGGGTACACAAAAGACCCTATAAAATGGCGCTCACTGTAAAATAAAATGTCTTCAGATCACCACTGTCTGGACATCTTTTTCAGTGCGTGACAGATGTGGGTTTTGTTTCTGTCATCTTGCCAATTGCTAACTCCTTTTACGTATATCTCACTGTACCGCTATGAAAGTTTTCTGTGCTATTTCTTGTGTTAACGGAATGACTTCTACCTCCTTATGAACTGGACTTCTTAACTGAAAGTTTTAAGCCAGCATTTGGCTTCCTTTATAATTTTCAAGTAACATTATAAGAAAGTGGTTATCTTTAAAAGTGTGTGAACATATGACACATATGTTCATATATGTTCACATAACCTACAATCCAAACAACATTTATCACTGGGTAGTCAAGAAATGAAAGCTTAGCAAAAGTGTCTAAGGAGATCATAGAGTCATAGAATCATTAGGTATTGGAAGGGACTTTGAAAGATCATCGAGTCCAATCCCCCCGCCACAGCGGGATCACTTAGACCAAGTTGCACAGGAACATATCCAGGTGGGTTTTCCAGTAGACCTTTTCTATGACTGAAGCCTCCTGCTCTGTACTTTACTGGCTGTCCTTTTCTAAATACTGATTACACTTTTAATTTTAAAGGCTATTGATTTTTAAGTGATATCTACAAAATGTATAAAGCACAGCACCTTTGGTATTGTATTGTCAGGACTTAGCTGGTAATGCTGTATGAGTCATTGATTTGAAGGGCAAGCAGCTAAGAGCAGCACTTGGTTTTGATCAAGACTTGATTTATCTTGAACTTCTGTCTTTCATGGAAAGAAAACCTCTGGTTTGACTGCTAGTATAATTATTTATAGTTATACTATTATAATTACACCATTATATTTGGCTGGCCATGCTGCTGGCCCAGTGGAGGAAGAGGAGGAGGACGATGGCGGCTGGGCAGCACTAGGGAGTCTGGTAAGGTCTGGCTGCTTTGTATGGTGCCTTTACGCCGTAGGGTTCTTGGATTTATTTGTTGTTAGCGTAATTCTTCCTTTAATGAATCTTCCAATCAAGTCTCTGGGAGCAAGTCACATAGTTGCTGGAATAATAGAATCTCTTTACAGTACAACGCAACTATTTTCTGGCACATTTGTGGGCTGCTGGAGTGATATATTAGGAAGAGGATATTTCCTGCTTGCTTGTATTGTTCTCAGTGCTCTGGGTTACTTCCTTCTTGGAACATCCACAACTGTGTGACTGTTTGACATTTCCAGAGTCCCAGTAGGTATTTTCAAACACACACTCTCCATCTGTAGAGCCCTGCTTTCTGACTTGGTTTCTGAGAGAGACCGCCCCTTAGTAACGGGACGCTTCAATGCAGCCTCTAGTGTGGACTTCATTATAGGGCTATTGTTGGTGGCTACCTCATAAAGTTGGAAGATGGTTTTTATCAAATGTCCTTCATCTGTGCCTCTATCTTCCTCCTGAATGCTGGTTTTGTCTGCGTGTTGCCCTGGAGTGAAGAAAGCACTGGCAATAGGGAACATCAACAAAGCAACAAAGGAATGGATAGTTTATTGGCAAAAGCAAACTGTGACCAACACTTGAAATCAGCAACTACAGTAGTTATAGCAAGAGAGAATCTTTTCCGATCTCCATGGATGCAAGTTGCAACAGTCTTGAAGTTGATTAAAGGAATTGCATGCTCTGATCTGTGGGA
>JAOXOE010023823.1:0-22604 GCA_028565055.1 Phoeniculus purpureus
TGTCACCCTCACTGGGAAGAAGTTCCTTCTGATATTTATGTGGAACCTCCTATGTTCCAGCTTACACCCATTGCCCCGTGTCCTTTCACTAGATGACATTGAGAAGAGTCTGGCTCCATCCTCCTGACACCCACCCCTTACATATTTATAGACATTAATGAGGTCACCCCTCAGTCTCCTCTCCTCCAAGCTAGAGAGACCCAGCTCCCTCAGCCTTTCCTCATAAGGGAGGTGCTCCACTTCCTTCTTCATCCTTGTTGCTCTACGCTGGACTCCCTCCAGCACCTCCACACCCCTCTTGAACTGAGGGGCCCAGAACTGGACACAATACCTGGACAACTGGACAAGCCAAGCATGTCTTTTGTAAGCACCCCTGTTTGTGTTTCATACCCACAGACTCCTTTAGAGAGTGTTCAGGGTTGGTGCAGTGTTTGCAGTCTGAACCAACAGATACTTTGGTAACTACTTCAGTGCTGTGGAAACACATCCTGATGGTTATTTGGTATTTGTGAGCAAATTGGTTTGGGAGAAGGGATTCAGGTGTTACTGCTGGGTCTACTCAAGCAGATGAAGGTTGGCAGGGCAGGAAATGCCAGATTTTGGAGGAAGACTAGGATAGAAGTCTGGACTAAACCAAACGTTGTCTGCCTTACAAATTGAGGAACGCTGAGGCAGAGCGGAGCTGAGCGTGGGGGTGAAGCTGAAAGGGGCATTTTTCTTTTTGTATGTTCTCTGCCTCTTGCTCAGGCTGCCTTCTCTCCACTTCTGCATGTTGGGGGGTTGTTACTTTTAAACCAGGTGGTTTTTTCCTTTCTCACAAGCCCATCAAAATGGAACTTAACTCTAATAATAGTTGGCTTGAGCAAAACTCTGCAGTGATGCTTTGAGCTTTGAAGTCATGGGAAAAAGTAGTTTGTTGTGCTCTGGTTTTTGTCAGCTTTTCTGCTGTAAATCAGTGCAGCAGCCAGGTTGTGGCTTAAAATTACTTTCAGGCAGTTTAAACTTAGATGATAGCAGGTAGCTTCCATCATGCTATGCATTGGCCTGGGGATTTATCAAGGGTTGTGCCAGTGTGTAGCTCAGATCTCCAATTAAAACTTGGTTCTGTGGAGCTTACAGGAGCTGAGCAGCTCCACCATCACCTCTTAATGCTGAGGAGTGATGCCCAGGCTCTGACTGTTGCTGCAATGCCCTTAGGGATCGGTGGTGCTACTTGGCAAGGACGTGTCTGTGAGAATTCTAAATTAATGTTAACACAGAGTGGAGCTGGAGACTATAGAGCTCGGAGATCACCAAAGGAATTGAAAACCAAACAGTAGATGCTTTAGAGGCTTTACAGATTTGAGGGAATGAGCCTTTCTCGGGTAGTGGTTCAAAACGGAAAGACATTGGATATTCTTTCAGCAGTTCAAGGCAGAGTCTGCATAGTAATACATGTTGGCTGCTGTACCTGTAGAGATGAAAGCAATCAAATTGTTACTGATCTGAATGATATAAAGGGCCAAGCAAAAATCTTTTGCTGGGTGTCTGAGGATGACAGCTCATGGGGATTCTCAGAAACATGGGATAAACTAACTTCTTGGCTACCTAAGCTCAAATGGCTAAAACAACTGCTGGCTGGTGTCGTATTTTTTATTATTGTGACCCTAATCACCTCACTTGTACAGTGCACACTGTGCTCTTTGACGCTGTCTCTGCAAAAAACCGGCCCCTCAAAGGATAGTGATGCTGAAGATCTCTTCTACTCATGATGTTGAAGCAAGACAACTCCTGGAGGAATGGGAATGAACTCAAAAGGCAAAACTGGAGTAAACTACCTTGAATAAAAATAGTGATTAGAAATGGGGGGGGGGGGGGGGGGCAATTGTGAGAAATAAGAGTGGGTTGAGAGGCTTTTTATTAAAGGTTAATAGATGAATAGAATGTTAGGCGAACTTTAGCATGTAACAGTAAGCTGCTTTGGAATTGTGTTTGGAATTGCTGTCTCGCTTTGTTTAGACTGACTGAGCTTGTAGAGAACTCCTCAGTCTTGGAAAGAAGGAAGAAACGAGCATGCACAGCAAGAATCTTGTCCACTCGAGCAGCAAGGGTGTCAAGTGGAAAGTTCAACGTGGAGAAGACCCCTCTCAGATACCCTTTTAACCCCGGGGCCGGGGTCTCCAGCGCCAGCGGCCAGACCAGGCCGGCAGCCGCCTCAACGGGCGGTTTCCCTGCCCCCAACGCGCCACCCGCCCCGCCTGAGTGCAGCCTCCGACAGGCGCCTCCGTTACGGAATGTAAGCGGTTCTGACCAATAGGATGCAAGGCGGGAAGATCGGTGGCCAATGGCGTTGGAGAGGGGGCGGGACCTGTCCCTCCTAAGGCCGGTTGCCCCGGGAAACGCCTGGGCGTCTGTGGAGGCAGCAATGGCGTAACTGCTCTTCCAGCCCTCTCCCGGGAGCTTCCGGCTTGCGGTGCCGCTGAGTGGGTGGGACCGGACGCTGAGACTGCGACTGCGATAACCAGAGCGAGGTGAGCAGGCGGGAAAGGCAGGAGGTACCAGTCGTTACTAGTATGGTACTGGGAGGCACTGAAATGGTCCCGGAGATACTGGGATGTACTAGGGAGCACTGAGGTAGTACCGAGGATTACAGGGACGCATTGGAATTGTGCTAGGGACTAGTGGGAGACAATGGGATGGTACTGTGGGCTACTGGGAGGCACTGGGATGGTACCCGTAAGTATTGGGATGCTACTGGGGGTTACTGGGAGGCACTCTGACGCTACCGGCAGTTACTTGGGAGCACTGGGGTGGTGCCGGGAGGTGCTGGGAGCTGCTCCCCGGCCTTGCCCGGCTGCCTTCCTTCGCGGTTCGGCTGCCCCAGGCTCCCGCCGTTACCGCCTTGTGCTGCGGAGGTTCCTCGCTCCGCGCGTCCGTGCTGCCCGCGTGGCGCCAAAGCGAGGTGGAAAGGGGTGTTTTCAGCACTTCGTGCTCTCTCAGCCCCCGCTCGGGGCTGGTGCGGGCTCTCCGGGAACAGCCGGCCTTAACGGCTGCGCTCGGAGCCGCTTTGCAGCGCTGCTGCCTGCATCAAGCGGTGGGACCGGGAGGGACCATCCAGCCCTGCCCCGGCCCCATGTGGCTGTGAGAGGCCAGTGCGGGCCAGATGTGGCCACTCGAAGCCACATCTGAGGGGGATTCGGTGCAGGGATGAACGTGGAGCGGTGCGGGGGCTGCGGTGGGTTTAAAGGGAGCGACGCCCCTGGGAGCTCCAGCTGCTCATCACCCTTTCTCTGGGGTGTCTGGGATGGGTGTCTTGGGGCTGGGGCAGCTCCTTCCTCCTTGGTCTGGAGGCTGAGTCTGTTTGGCTCCATCTGCTTTTTACCTCTACTAGCATCAATGCATTCCGGCTGCCCTGCACACCTTGTTCCCCTCCACAGAGTTTCCTGTGTGGCGCTGCCCTACCTCTGGTTTTATTTGTGATGTCTGAGGCTTTGTCTCCCTTCCCACAGGGAGTGATGGCCCGAGACCTGGTCTTCCTTGGGGACCAGCTCCTCCTAGAAGAAGATGATGAGACCTACATTCCTACTGAGCAAGGTGAGGGGTTTCAGCCCTCCTGATGAGGAAATCAGCAACTGGAGAGAGCAGGGAATGATAAATTGGCTTTTGTAGCAGATGGTTTAGCAGTTTGGAGCAGCTCTAGCTCTGCCTTTCTTGAATAGTTGTTGGTGTAGAGTATATCCATGGAGTTTCTTCTGTTTTCCTAGAAGTGCGAGACTATGCCCAGACGATCGGGATTGACCCTGAGAAGGAGCCAGAGCTGCTGTGGCTGGCCAAGGAAGGCATTGTGGCCCGGTTGCCAGTTGAGTGGATGGCCTGGTGAGAGTCCTGGTCCATGTTGGTGGCAGCGCTATAGGGGTAGTGCCCCCTGGATGTGCTTTCCATGGGTAGGGGAGCTCCGGTCAGTGTGGGGTGCTGGAAGAAGGGAAAAGAGTGTTTAGGAAGGTGGAGCAGGTCGTGAGCAACCTCGGGAGAGCTGCTTCCCCACACCAGTGTGTGCTGGGGCTTTTGGAGACATCAGATCCTTCCTGACGCTTGGGTGATGCAGGCAGGATGTTGTGGAAGGTGCAGCTCTGCTGGATGTGGTCTTTCATCTCTGCTCTGCCTGTGCCCTACAGCCAGGACCAGGACGGCAACATCTACTTCTTCAACTTTACTGATGGCCAGTCCTCCTGGGAGCACCCATGCGACCGTCAGTACAGGCAGCTTGTCATTCAGGAGCGGGAGAAGCTGCTGGCACGGGAAGCCTTGAAAAAGAAACAGGAGAATCAAGACAAGAAGGAGAAGCAGTTGCTGAAGCAATCTACTGTGAGTAGACTCTGCTTGCAGGGCTGCTGGGGAGGGCTGGGTGGAGGGGGGTGAGGGGCTGAGATCTGCTCTGGATCAACAAGCATCTCTATTGTGTTTTCTTCTGCTGGCTGTAGGAGATTGAAAGAATCATTTCTGTTACTGTTGTGGCAGGGGGAAAGTCCCTTCAGTTCCTCTTAGGGAAACTGGGATATGAGGTTTACAGTGGTGGCAAGTGATGGTCTGTACAACATGACCTTTGGGTCAAGAAAACAAACGTGGGAAGTGCTAAATCTATCTTTTATGGAAAAAAACCAATCTGAGAGTGAAACAGACAACCTCACACTTTTCCTGAGGGATTCTTTTTGTTGGATCTGGTGACTGGGGATGGGACCCCACTGTGCTGGCTGTGGCTCCAGCAAACAGGGGGTAACAGCAGAACTCTGATCATCTTCCCAGAATTCTGCAGCTCCCCTGCTGCTGGCCAGGTCCTGGTGGGTTTGGATCTGCCGTCTCACTCTTCCTGTCATGGCCTCAGGTTGTGCTGGGGTGGGGGTCAGTTTGGACATCAGGAGAAATCTCTTCCCTGACAGAGTGGTCAGGGGCTGGAAGAGGCTGCCAAGGGAGGGGGGGAGTCGCTATCCCTCGAGGGTCTCAATAAAGAGTAGCTGTGGCCCTGGGGGACAGGACAAGATTTGGTGGGCAGCGTGGGGTTAGGGTGATGGTTGGACTGGATGAGCTTGGACATCTTTTCCAACCTCAATTATTATGTGATTCTCTGAATGGCTGTTCTCTTACTTGCTCTCCTTCTTGACCTCGCAGCTCACAGACACCCCTAAGTCCACTCAGCAGAGCAACAAGTTCCAGAACTTGATCTGTGAAGACGAGAGTCTCCCTCTAGGCAGAGGGAGAAAGGACAAGGAGGAAGGTGTTGATGAGGTACTTTATGCCTTGGCTCTCAGTTGTGTTGGTAAGCAGAGCACGAACCTGTGTCTGTAGCTGCTTGACTGTGACTCTTCCATTTGACTGTGTACCTGAATTAGTGCTGTTTTCTCTGTGAGGTGTTTGGCCACCAAGAAGTGTCTCATCCCACTCTTCACCTGTCCTCCTTGTAAGCCAACATCTGCCACCAGCTATTTCCAGAAGGAATTGGCTGTAAGGCTGTTGCTGTGGCTCCGCTGCCTTACTGCAGCGATCAGGACCCCCAGTTGCTGGTGTGTGGTCTGTGGCAGTGTGGAGGGAATTCAGTGTTGGCTATCTCCTTTTACATCTCCTCTTAGAGTCCTTGTGAGACACCCAGCCTATTGAAGAACCTGTACATGGACATTGGTGCCCTGGGAGGAATCAGCTTTGACTCTGAGGTGAGAACAGGGATGATGGGAGATGGGAGGGAGATGAACCTGAGGGATGAGATTGATGAGCAGGACCAGTGTGGAGTGGGCTGGAGGAGAGAGCAGATGTGGTCCCTAGGGGACAGCACTGAGGGTATCAACAGCAGGTTTGTGCTCAAAGGAGAAACCTCATGGGCTGGTAGGTGAGATTTTGGGGAGGAAACAGCATCTTGTGGAGCTTTCCCTTTCTCAATGAAGAAAGAGAGGAACATAGAGTCAAACAGGTGCGATGGCCAAGGTGGTAGGGGCGGGGGGGGGGGGTGCTCTGCCTGCTGTTCCCCAGCAGTGGCATAGGGAGAGGGGAAGAGATGCTGCCAACCCCAGGGGGCTTCTCTAGAGCAAGGAGTAGGGTACCTGGGGAAAAGGTACTGCAAATGAAATGCAGGGCAGCTGCAGGAGAATTTGGTGTGAGGTTTGTGCCTCTTCTGGGCTGTTCATGGAGTCAGCTCCTGACTGTAGCCTCTCCCTTGTGGATTCCTATGCTGGAGCAGTCACCATAGATGTGTGAGTCTCTATACTGAACTGCAACAGGACCTTAGGCGATGCTGCTGGCAGGGGCCAGAGGAGGAGAAGCTCTAGAAGCTGGGAAGGGAGTCCTGTGGCAGCAGAGGGGATTCGTGCTGCAGCATTTTCCTGAGGGGGTTCAGGGTTCTGCCTTCTGCAGGGGTCAGTCCCTGGAGAAACGGAGGAAGCCAAGGGGGCCCTTTGTGGACAGAAATTATGGTGCAGGGCTGCTCCAGCAGATGGAGAGGTGTGAACAGCTTGTATGTGCCTGCATACAAGCACAGTACAGGCTGTGTGAGTGGCTGGGGGTGCCCTGAGCTGGGACGAGTCTGCTAGGGCAGCCAGTTCATTCAGCTGGCCCCAAAGGAGAAGCAGCAGCAGGGCACAGGCACTTTGGGGTCTGGGTCTGTGAGCTCCTCAGCACAGGTCAGGAAGCCCAGTGGGTGACACATGGGTGGCCCTGCCAGCTCAGGAAGGTGCTGTGAGGTGTCCTGCTAATGGATGTTACCACCCACCAGGAGGAGAACAGAGTGGAGGAGCAAGACTGCAGCTGTCCATTCCTTAATGCTGCTGATACTGATCTCCAGCAGCAAAGTTGCCTGGCAGAGGAAGCTGGCAGCCTGAAAGAGGTGAGAGCTGCTCTGGCATCATAGTTCTGCTTGCACAGTGTCACTGAAGCTTTGCATGCAATAGGCAGATTCTTGTGTTGTGCTGTGGGTTGGCAGCTGCTGCTTGTTGAAGCTTTATCTGCAGAGACTTAAAGCACGGGCAAACCAAACCCTTTTCTGTAGTGCTGGGTCAGAGAACAGCCTGGATTCAGGAGCAAAGAGCAGGGAGAACACATCACCTTTCAAAGGCATTCTCAGTGCAGGAGAAGACTTTTCTTTTTCCTTTTTTTTATAGTTAGAAATAACAAGACTTTCATTCTGCATGAGAATGGATTCTGTAGAATGAGAATTCCGTAAGAATGAAAGAGTCTGTAATCTCTCACGTTTGACATGAAGTCCAAGAAGGTGGCACTATTCATCCTGTCCCCAAGATGAGCAGGATGACGCAGTTGTAGTGGCCAATGTTCATCCTGGTTGTTCAGCCCTGGGTCATAGAATCAGAGAATCATCATGGCTGGAAAGGACTTTGAAGACCATCAAGTTCAGCCCTCATCCCAACATCTGCCTAGTCCCTACACCATGGCCTCAAGTGCTCTAGCTACTTGGCTTTTAAACCTCTCCAGGGATGGGGACTCCACCACCTCTCTGGGCAGCCTGTTCCAGTGCCCAACCACTTTTTCAGGAAAGAACTACTTCCTCAGATCCAATCTAAACCTCCCCTGACGCAACTTTAGGCCATTTCCCCTTGTCCTAACATTAGTAATTTGGGAGGAGACCAGCACCAACCTTGCTACAGCCTCCTTGTAGGTAGCTGTAGAGAGCAGTAAGTTCTCTCAGGCTCTTCTTGTCTAGACTAACCCCAGTTTCCTCAGCTGCTCTCCACAGGGTCTGTTCTCCAGCCCTCTCCCCAGCCTCTGCTCTTCTCTAGCCCTGCTCCCTGTGTGTGCAGTGTTGCTGTTGGATAGAGTTAGCTGGGTTTATTCTGCTGCAGTGCCTGTGCTCGCACAGGGGAAATAGCCCTGTGCTGCTCTCAAGCAGGAGCATCCTGCTTGGTCTGATGGCACCCAGGTTTTCTTGAGCACTGCTGGATGCCCTGGAGATGCCCTCAGGGCAGCTCCAGACAAACCCTGTGGAGAAGGGATCGTGACTTTCCAAGTACCCTAATCCCCAGACAAAAAGGAGCAGAGTGACAGCTCCTCACTGTCAGACTTGCCACCTGCACAGGATTTCTGGGCTCTGGAGAGGGGCTCCAGGTTGTCACTCAGCCAAGAGCAGGTGATGCTGAACTGCAGGTTATCAGCAAAGTTCCCAGTGATTAGATGGCTCTGTTCTCCTCTCAGGCTGATGGATGGTACTCTCAGCCTTGAGAAGGTTTCTGGGATGAACGACATGTGAGACCTTCTGTCCCCCACTGTTCAGTGTCTCCCAGGAAGATTAGAATGTAGGATCGGATCAACCATCTTCACTCTGGGTGTCAAATCATCATTTGCATGATTTCCCCAGTGTGATGCCTCTAAAGAAAGGAGAAGCTGTAACCAAACAAGCTCTATCCTCATGAATTTTGACACTCACTTAGCTGCCCACTTGCTCTGTAGTCTGGGTGGAGCTGCATGTGATGGTCACACACTGTTTCCTCACAGCTGGGAACATGGGAGTTCTCATCACAAGCTGGGCTGTTAAAGTGCCTTGAAGGCCATGGCACTGGTCTGGGTGGCTTTGCCCACTGCAGGGCTGTGAGCTGCAGAGACTCTTGCAGGAGGGCATGAGGATGGGGAGCAAGTGTCTGGCATCAGGGATATTTGCAGAGCATTTTGCCTTCCCTAGTCCCATCTCCTAGTCCTGCCCCTGCCCTGCTGTGAGGAGGTGGTTTTTCCTTGTCCTGGGTCTTTCCCATAATGTTCAGTCCCCTTCTCTTCCCTGTGTTAGCAAGAGGCCAGAGTTCTCATCCCAGTATGGGTTGTTGGCTTGTTGGAAGGGCCTGGGTGAAGCTGGAGGGGTGAGATGTGTTCAGGCTGTGATGTTTCTCTGCTCATCTTCCAAAGGCATCTGAGGCTGGCGGTGGGACGGACTTGCAAACTTCTAACCTCTTGAACTATGATGTCCTTCAGTCTATGGTGAGTTCTGAAAGCTCCTTGTTCCTTGGATGGGGGTTTCCCATTCCTCTGGGTGATGCCATGGCCACAGCTCCCTGACTGTGTGACTACCAGGCACTGACCCTACAGCTGTGGCACAGGCCAGCAGCAGCAACCCGCACTCCGCGGGTTCTGTGTGCAAGTAAGGTAATATCCCTAGAAAAGTAGGTCACATGGAGCTGGGACTGCCCTGGGATGACTGTGAAAAGGGAAATAATAAGCAATGGGAAAATTGTGCTTCAAGGGAGTTTGCTTTTCCTAAGGGGATGCTGTATGGCGGGGAGACTGGGCTCATGGAGGTCCCAGAGGCAGGATGTGCAGGAGGGGTGGCCCTGAGATGGAGGGAGATGCCCATCAGCATCTCTGCATCTGCATGGGAAGCTGCTGTTGCCATCTGCCAGTGGGAGCAGGAGCAGTGTGGCCAGCAAATGTCTGAGAATGTCCATGTGTGCACCTGCGTTGTGCACAGCCAAGAGCAGGGACCCCCGAGACACTGTCAGGAGGAGAATGGCTAGGAAATAGCTTGTGGGCAACTCACAGGGACTGACTTGGGTTGAACCTCAAGCAATGAGCAGCAGTGTCATAAGGAGCCTCTCCTGCTCTCATTTGCTTGGTCACTGCTTGTGCTGTGACTGGTGCTGTGGGAGGTACCCTGCATCTCTTCTGCATCACACGGTGTCCTCCCTGCAGGGCATTGCAGGAGTTTCTTGGAGCAAATTTCATCAATTTGCTCAAATGCCTGTTGCTATGAGTGACTTGCTGTCAGTGGGGTGGTCAGTGTGGATTCAGAGCTGTGTGAGGTCTAGCCTTGGGTTATCCTTGGCCAAACCCTGGTGCTCATCCATCACTGATTCTTTCCTGTCTGCTTCTTTAGGATTTAGGTTTTCGGAGTCACCTTTCTGAGCTGGTGCTGGACGTGGAGATTCTGTCTCCAGCTCTGAACAGCCCCATGGGTGAGGTGAGTGCTGTGTATGGGCCCAGGGAACAGCTGGGGCAGTGCAGAGCACAGATAATGGGGTGAGGCCACCCGCAGGGGTGGGTTGAGTGTCAGGGATGAGGCTTTCTGCAGAGGGGAGATGCAGGAGGCTTTGAGGGGTGTAAGCTCACCTCTGAGCTCTTCCTGCCCCAATCCAACTGCAGGTGAATGGCATTTCTGGGGGAGATTAGGAAACAGGCTGTTTCCTTTCTGTTTCCTCTTTGGTGGGTTTATTTGTCCTTCTCTTTCTCCAAGGCAGATGGAAGAGATTTGTGAAACAGCAGAAATGGGGAGCAAACTTGGTTAACTGGCTGTGGTACAGAGGCGCTTGTGTTCTAAGCCTTTGGTTTTCCTGCTGCTCTCATGTTGGGGGAAAGTCAGCACTTTTCAGTGAGTCTGTGGTGTGTGAAGGAGTGTGAATGTGTGTGTGTGTCTGTGCTTCGTGCACCACACCAGCCTGGGACATAAGCTCAACTGGGTTGGTCTGCCTGCCATCTGATGGTGGCAATGCTCTCCTCACAGTAAGGTTGAGGGGCTGGGCTCCAGCTGGGGTCACTCAGCCTTGCTCTGATCACCAGTGAGTCAGCAGCAGCACCAGAGGGGACCCGGGTGGCAAACCCAGCACTGACTGGTTGAGAGGAGCATACAGGGCTGGGAGATAGCGAATCTACCTGCTCTCTTGTGCCTAATGATGAGTATGGCTGGATGTGAAGGGAAAACAAGCTGTGTGCCCGCTGTGCCCCAACCTGTGTTCCTCCACGAGCATCCAAACACTTTGTCAGGGATCCACAGCTGGGCTGGAGGAGAGCTGGGTGTGAGGGGATGCTCCCTGCAGAGCTGCAGCTGTTCCTCCGTATCAGCAGCAGCTGGGCTGACAGGGCTCTGGGTTGTAGGAATGTGCTCATTCCTACGTGGTGATCTCGCCTGGCACTGAATTTATTGGCAGAATACTCTGCTTTTGAAAAGAGCCCCCCGTCAGCTGCCCAAGAGCAGCACTGGAGGGGTTTTCTTGGTGGGTCTTGGCAGAGGCTGTGTGCTACTCCCTGTCAGCACCTGTGTCTCTGCTGGCAGCAGGGAGGCTGCCCTTTCCACCCTTCACTTCTCAGGTGTGGGAGCTGTTCCTGTAGTACCTGGAGATCCTGGCTCCTGCAGGAGCGGAGCTGGCTCTCCGAGCTGGACTTTCTCTTCTGCAGCAGCCTGTGGAAGCTCTTTGTTCCTTGGATGCTCTGGATAGGAGCTGCCCTTCAGCAGAACCTCTGTGAGGTCCTGCAGGCTGTGGTGGGGAGGAGCCAGCAAACTCCCCACTGTCTGCTTTTCCTTGCAGGCCCAGAAGTTGGGAGAAGCGGAGGAAGGTCAGAGCAAATCCAGTGTAGAGGAGGAGCAGAGCAAAAGTACAAAAGCAGCAGAGAAGTACGGTCCAAAGGCTTTCCCCCTCCTTCCCCTTCAGCCTCTGCAAGACCTTCTAATTTTGCTGCTCTCTGTCTGGAAAGAGAACCTTAATCAGAAACAGATTGGGGTTGAGTTTTTGGAGCATTGGGGCTTTTTGTTGCCTGGAGCGGGCAACAAACTTTCGACTGCAACTGCAGACAAATACCTGATCCAGAAGATGTGCTGCAAGTCCCTGGGCTGAATCTGGGTCCCAGCTGCCTCCGTTGTCCCTGGAGCTCGAGCCAGGGGTTTGTAGCTGCCAGATCCCCAGTGAGGTGACCCCAAGGGCAGCCCCACAAATGGAGCTTCTGTGTCCTTCCCCTGTGATACCCTCTTGAGTTGAGAGCTCTGAGATCTTGGGATTGGAGTTGATGCCCTCTGTAGGATGGGGTGTTGCTGCTCCTTTAGTCAGTTTTCTGTGCCCCTCTTGCCAAAGGAGTTTTCTCTTCTTAGTAGGCAACCCAAGAAGGAACCGGACCACAAGCAGTCCCTTCACCAGCCTAGGAAGGAATCTCTGGAGGAAGGAGACCAGGAGCTGCAGGCTGAACTCGAGCGCGAGAAAATGCAGCTGTTGCAAGTGAAGAAGAAGAAAATTCAGCAATTCCAGGAGGAGATGAGACAGCAGGAGGAGAAGGAAGCTAAGAAGCTTCATCAGCAAAAAGAAGAATTCCTCAGGTACTTCCCCTTTTCACTCCATCTCCCTGTTTCTCCTCCCAGCCTTTGCCAGCTGTGATCTCACTGCTGATGTCCACAGGCTTGTGCTGTTGAAGGCCACCCCGGCAGTGATGCTGATCTGTAGGGCATATGAAGTACAAATGAGTCTGTTGGGGAGACCCATGTCTGTGCCTGGCACAGGCAGTGCTGTGCATGAGGATCTGCATCTCTGGGTGCTGTGGAGCCAGAGGTGGCTGCCTCAGGAAGGTGCTTTCCAGTAGAGACCAGTGTCCTCCCATTCCCTGCCAGATGAGCTCTGATTCATACCCAGGCGGCTTCCTGAATTCCAAACCTGTCCCCTATGGTTAAACTGGGAAGAGCTTCCAGTTCAGCGCTTGGAGCTCTGCTGCTGGCAGATGTTCAGACCCTGGGCTGAATGGCAGCAGCAGGACTGGAAATGGGGGCATTAGAGGAGATGAGGGTACCACAGAGGAACCACCCACACTGCTACTGAACAGCTTACAGAGGGGCTTTCAAAGAGGACTTTGAGGAATGGAGCAGGGGTGTGTGTGCCAGGGCAGGAGGATCTGCAAGCATCCCAAGCAGCTGCCTCCTCTCCCTGGGGGGATTTTTCTGTCAAGGATTGTGTTTTTGATATCCGGGTGGGGGAGCCTTGAGACTTGTGTTCTCCACACAGTGAGCCAGGCAGAACCAGTATCTTGTCTTGAGAAGTCATGGGGATGCTGCCCTGGGTGTGAAGAAAGATACAGGAACCCGATCTAAGGGGGGAAAACCCTCTATGCACTAATAGAGCAGCAGTAAAAACCAGAGTGTGAAGCTTACAGACACACTAACATGTCCAGGTACCCTGGCTGTGGGACTCTGCTTTTGTTGCATAGGTTCTGAGCACAGGGAGGAGAATTAATGGGCTGGAGCCCTGAGGATGCATCGCTTGGGCAGGCACAGCCAGTGGGAGTAGCAGCTGATCTGTAGACCCTGGGGAGGAGGCTTGAGGTTATGAAAACCTCCTGAACCTTTTTTCTTCTGGCTGCTCATATCTATCAGGAATCTAAAAGAAGAGTTGGCTAAGGTTTCTGAGGAGGAAGAGTTGCATGTCAGAAAAGAAGAGAGCAAAAAACTCTTGGAGCTGCGAGCCAAGATCATCTTGGAGACTGAAGCGGAGAAGGAGAAGTTAAGGTGAAAAATTTTGCTGCCATCCCTGGGGACAGCAAGTGCTCTCTGAGGGCTCTTCAGGCCTGGGGAGACAACTGGGAGAGGTGGAGAAGATGTTTTCCGGTGGAGACTGGAAAATGAAGCAAATTCTGACTGCTTCTGCATATGTTCTTGTTGCAAACCCCCCAGGGCAGAGCAGGAGGTCACTCTGCAGAAACTAAGAGAAGAGTGGGAGTCCTGGCAGGTGATGGAGAAGCAGAGCCTGGAAAAGCATCATCAGCTTGTTCTGGAAAAAATAAAGCTGGAGATGGAGGAGTCTCAGCAGAGAGAGAAGTCTGAGCTGGAGCAAGAGAAGGAGCGGTTCCTGACTGAGCTCAGGGAGAGAATAGAGAAGGAAAAGGAGGAGGTGAGGCACAGGGAGAGTGAAGACACCTCGTATGTGGTTGGGTGTGAAGGGGTTTCCCATTTGTGTGTGTTTGCACATGGGTGGAGGTGAATTGCAAACACACCTCGTACAGCATGTCCCACACAGGGAGTTTCCTTGCTCATGTTCCCGTAGGCAGCAGAAGAGCTCAAGAAGCAGTTTGCAAGTGACCTCCAGCAGCTGAAGGCTGCAGAAGAAGAGAAGCATCGTAAGGTAAAAGCTGATGTCCTTTGAATGGAAGGGGTTTCTTTTCCACCACACTGTCACCAAAGGGGTCATGGAGGTTGATGGGAATGTCCTCGCGCTTCCTAAATGGGATTCTAGTCTGGCTCAGCGCTTGGACCTGCTCCAGATGAGGGGTGGTGAGGCTGCACAGGCTGGGCTCTGCGCTCTGTAGGAGGTCACTGATGGATACTGTCAGCAGGGTGACTGGTCTCCGTGGGTGGCTTTCATGGCAGGTCGTTTCCAGCCTGCACACTCAGCTGGCAGAGGCACAGAGGAGTGAGGAGGCTCAGCTGCGTGAGGACTTGCAGAGAGCAGAGCAGAAGGCACGGCAGAAAGAGTTTCATATCACAGAATATGAGCATGAGGCAAGTCTTCATCTGGGGTTGTGGAAGGTTCTTTAACCTTCTTGGGTGTGTGGAGAGGTCAGAGAGACTGCCTGGGATGAGGGATAGCCCTGCAGCATCTTAGCCTGGTGCTGCTTGTGAGGGTGCTCTGAAGTTCAGACCTGCTGCTCCTGTAGGGGCTGCTCTGATTCAGAGAAAGATTGTTCTGTGTCATCCTCACAGCTCAGCGAGCTCTTGTATGAGAGACGCCAGGCAGTGGAAAAAGACCATGAAAGGAAAATGGAGAGGATGAAAGGGGAACATCAGGAGGCCCTGGAACGGCTTCGGGCTCAGTATGAGGAAGAGGTACTGCTGGGCGAAAGGTGAAGCTGGGAGGTCACTGCACTGGGCTCTGCTGGGCTAGAGCAGCCTTGTGGCCACTCACAACTGGAGATCTTTCTTCCAGGAGAACTGAGTGGTGCCAGTGGGTTGGAAGGGACCTCTGAAGGCCATCCAGTCCAACTACCCTACAACAAGCAGGGCCATGCCTCACCAGACCAGGCTGCCCAGAGTCTCATCCAGCCTGATCTTGAATGGCTTCAGGGATGAGGCCTCAAATTCAACAACCTTTTCCTGATGCAAAGTGAATTTAGCCTGTGTGCCATAGGGGTGAGCTCTCAAAGGAGTCTCTGTGCAGACAACTTCCACCTGTGGACTTCTGTAGAAGAATGTTCATGTTTTGGCAGCTCCCAAAGGTTCTGCAGACCCTCCAGCCTCCCATTTCTGACCAAACCTTGGTTTCATGGGTGGTTTCTTCTTTGAGCTGCTAACAGTGTTTTTCCTGTAAGGCAGAGGTTCCAACCCGCTGCCTGGTTTTTGCTCAGGAGCTACTGTGTGATGGGCTGCTGTTGCCGAGCTGATGGACAGGCTGGTGTGCAGCTTAGCTTGGCTTGCTGGAGAACCCTGAGCCTTGCTCAGATGCTTTTCTGGTTTGTATTTTGCCCCAAACAGGAAAGGAAGCAGCAAGCAGAGCTGCTCAAGGGGCTGCAGAGTGTGAAAGCCCATCTGTGGCAGCACCATGAGGCTGAAGTGAAGGCTCTGCAGGCGCAACGGGATGAGTGGCTGAAGACACTGCAGCACAGGCACCATGAGAAGGTGGGCAGAGGGCTTTGCCTGGCCCTTTGATGTGCGTTTGGCTGCTTGGGGCTGGCCTGGGTACCATGGCAGGGCAGACTTTCTCAGCTCTTGCTTTCCTGCCTGGTGAGTGGCTGCTTTCAACTCAGCATCTCTGTGCAGGAAAGGAAACTCCAGGATTCTGAAAATGAGCTTGAACTGCGCATGAGGAGTGTCCAAGACAGGTCTGCCCAGCTCCTCAGTGAGGTGAGTGCTGGGCTCAGAGCTTTTCCTGCCTGTGCTGCTCCTTGGGATAGGAGTCGAGTTTTCAGCTCTTGCTGCTATCTAAGGTGAAGCCACCACCACAGGTCACAGCAGGTCAGAGTCCTGGTGGTGCAACCCCATGGCTGACGTTTGCAGTGAAATCAGGGCTCTGGGCTGTCTCGATGCTTTGGGAGACTGAGTGGCTGAGAGACAGATGGCTCAGGGTGATGTGTCCTGCTTGGTGCTGCTTTCACTGGTGGTTTGAGTCAATCCTTTCTCCCTTCTGCCGTGAAAAGGGAAGGGGGGAAGTTCTTGATGTTGGGGAGCGGGGTTCCAGATGCTCCTGTGGCAAAAGAGTCATCAATCCTCAGGTAGCTTGAAATGCTCCTCACACCAACGCTCACCTTCTCCTCATCTGTCTGTAGGAGGAGTCTCTGAGAAAGAAATGGCAGCAGCTGCAAGAGGAGGACAGGCAGGCTGAGCTGGAAAGAGAAGTATGTATGTCCTGGCTCTGGAGAGCTGCTGGGCTGCTTTTCTTTGGGGTGAGGGCTCGTTTGCAAAGAAAGGAGACAGTCCTGCTCTTGCAGGCAGTAGGCTCCTGCGTGGTGACTGCTTTTCGTTCTGCTGTTGGGGAAATGACACTGGGAATTTGCGGGTTTTTTTTCTAGGAAGCCGCTTCGGCTTCCCGGCTCCAGCTTGAAGAGAGCAAGAAGGAGTACAGCAGCCTCCTCGAGTCCATCCAGCAGCTGTACAGATCCCTTGAGAAGCTCCAGAGCCAGAAGGCTAAGCTGGAGGCCCAAGTGGACTTGCTGAAGACCCAAAGCCAGAGTCTGCAGAAATGCATCAGGTGTGTGGATGAGCAATGTCCTCTAGGACAACAAAAACCTCCCTATGCCCTCAACAAGAACCTCACTGACCCCCCTGGGGTCAGGCCTGGGTCTCCCTCACTGACCCCACCCTGGGTCTCCCTCACCTCCCTCCCTGGCTCCCTCTTGCCTGTAGGGCCATGTTCCCTCAGAATCTTAACGGTAGGGTTGCTGCATGTGGGGGGCACTGAGGTCCCAGGATCTGTCTGCAGATCCTTTAGTAACTCACTGTGACCCCTCCTCGCTCTCTGTCAGGTCCATTTGTCTTCACCTCTGCCTTGAGAGGGTAACAAGAAGTTCTGAGGGGGCAGGAAAAGGCAGCAGAGAGATTTCTCCTTCAGACAGCTCCTGAGTTGGAATGTGAGGAGCTTCTGAGACAGGGGTGATGTTTGACACCACTGAGCCCATGCTGGTGGTGTCTGGTGCATCCGTGGCCCTTCCCCTGCTGGCCCTGGGGGTCACTTGGGGCATTGCTGCAGATGTTACTGGGACACAGGGAGCTGCAGCCTAACTGGGTGCCACCACTGTTGCCTTTCCTTGGGGCAGAGAGCTGGAGGCAGCTGTCAGAAGCAAACAGGAGATGCTGAAGGAACTGGGGACAAAAGCAGGTGTGAAGTCTCTGGGAAGGAAAGCTGAGCTCCGTGTGGAAGACCTGAGAGAAGATGTGAGTAGAGGGTGATGCCTTGTGAGACCTGTGGCTGCGGCTCCCTTGAAAATCCCACAAGTTCCCTGTGTGTGAACCTGTTTGAGATGCAGTGGTGCATTTTTATTCACTGGGGCACATCAGGGTGTTTAGCCTGTTACTGGGGGAAGGGGTGTGGGACGTATAAGTGCTCTTGGAGTGAAGAGCAGAGCTGGGGTCAGGGATGGAAGTGCCTTTTCCCTTTCAAAAGAGCATCCCTGGTGCTGCTGTTGGACCTGGGCAGTACTGTGGTGGTTCCATTCTGAATGTTGGCTCCTAATGGGACCATTATCACAGAATCAAAGGGTTGGAAGTGACCTCCAAAGGGCATCCAGTCCAACACCCCTACAACAAGCAAGGCCATTGCTCACTGGACCAGGTTGCCCAGAGCCCTGTCCAGCCTGACCTTGAATTACGGGTCCCTGGGGTTCTGTTTCCCATAATTAATTGTTGAGCTGTTTCCACTCCTCAGCTCTCACCTGAAGAACCTGTTTCCCCACCCTCTCAAAGCCACGAGGACAGCAGCTTCCAGCTCAATCGGTGAGCATCTGCAGGGTGGTTCTGCTGTGGCTTTACAAGCTTGGGAGTTGCCTTGGGTTCATGTGCACCCATTGTTGCCTCGGTGTAGGATCAGGAGCTTCGTATCTGCTCAAGGGATCTCCCTCAGGAACACCAAGGAGTTCCTGGTGCACCAGAGCCGCTCTATGCAGAAGAGACACTCAGCTCTGAAGGCTGTGAAGCAGCAGTTGCAGCGGGACATGCAGAAGGCAGTGCAGGAGCCCAACGACTCCCAGCTCCTGGAGGGTGTGCACAGGAAGCTGCATGAGGTGAGCCCTGAGTGCTGCCTGGCCCAGGCTATGTTGCTGCACCTGTGCCATGGGCTGGATTGCAGGAGCCAAATTTTCAGTGGAGTTCTTGGGCTCTTAGAGAAAGCATGTGGCAGGAGAGAAGAGGGTCTTGTGCCATGCAAATTCCATAACATAGTCTCTTCTTGGTAAAGGCAGTATTGGGGACCCATCCCATCAGCAGGTACAGGTTCCTGGGGGCAGCTCAGCTTTGCTTGGAGAGGGATTCTGAGTCTTCATCAGCTCTGCTGAGGCAGGGAAGGTCTTCATGTCCTTTGCTGCTGAGAGAGTTCACGTTTGCAGAAGCAGAGCTGCTCGTCCTTTCAGATGTAGAGTCTGAAAGTGAAACCTCTTTGCCTTGGGGTGAACTTGCTTTGAACTGCCCTCTGCAAACTCTCCATGTTCCTGAGCCCCTGGGAGCAGGTTTGCTGCAGTGCTGTGTCCTAGGCTGAGCAGCAGCAAGATGATGGTAGTCCCCATGACTACTAATGTAGATCATTGTCTGTTGTTCCTGGTGAATCTCCCTCCTTGGCCTGGCTGTGGCCTCGCGGCAGGAAGCGAAGCAGTTGGACAGGATGAAGTCGGTGATGCGGAAGGGACAGGTGCTGCTGAAGAAGAAAGAGGAGAAGCTGAGCCAGCTGGAGTCTTCACTGCTGGAGGAGGTAACCACCATCATCTCACAGTCACAGAATGTCTGCGGTTGGAAGGGACCTCTAGAGATCATCCAGTCCATCCTTCCTGCCAGAGCAGGATCCCCTAGATCAGGTCACACGGAAGCATCCAGGCTGGGTTTGAATATCTCCAGAGCAGGAGAATCCACACTCTTTCTGGACAGCCTGTGCCAGGGCTCTGTCACCCTCACAGGGAAAAAGCTTTTCTTTCTGTTTCCATGCTCCAGCCTGTCCCTGCTGCCCCTGTCCTGTCCCTGGACACCCCTGAGCAGAGCCTGGCTCCATTCTTGTTCCCTGTGCCTGCTTGGAGCTCTTGGCCTCCTCCCTGGCTATTGGTTCAGGCTGCCCCCTCCAGTGATGGCACCTGCACTTGGCTGCAGAGACTAGCCAGCGAAACCAGCGTGATCTGAGCCTTGAGAAAACACGGGCAAGTTACCTTGAGTCTGCTGTCCTGGCCAAGGCAGTCTGGGAATACCTTCAGCTCTGCTGTGATTACAGGGCAGCGGCAGAGCAGGAGCTCAGGGCATTTGGCCGAGTACTTGTCCTGAGAGCAAAGAACCCAGCCTGGGTGGGAGTTCTGGGGTTCATTAAAGCATAGAGGACTTGAACTTCTGCTGACAAGGGCCCTTCCTTGTGTCTGTTAAATTTGGCCTCTGGCACCTACAGGCACCTTCCAGAGAACCCTCTTACGGGGACAGGCTGACAGAGTAGGGGCTGTTCAGCCTGGAGAGGAGAAGACTCCAGGGGGACCTTAAAGTGACCTTCCAGTTCCTGAAAGGGGCTATCAGAAGGCTGAGGAAGACTGTTCCCAAGCACAGGGAACAATAGGATGAGGGGTCATGGTTTGGAGCTGCAAAAGGCCAGAAAGAACAGGAGGAAAAAGTTGTTGAATCTGATGGTGGGGGGTCCCTGGAACAGGCTGTCCAGAGAGGTGGTAGAGACTCCGTCCTTGGAGCCATTCAAAGTCAGGCTGGGTGAAACTCTGGGCAGTCTGGTCTGGATGGCCCTGCTTGGTGTAAGGGGGTTGGACTGGGTGCCCTTTGGAGGTCCCTTGCAAACCGGCACTTTCTGTGATTCTTGTACCCATCAGTCTATTGACCCTGGGGTTTGCTGTTGGGGACTGAAGACAAATCTGCCTTCACTTGGCCTCTGCCTGGCAGCCTGGGCAGTACCCAAGTACCCTTGTGTTTCATGGACAGAACAGCAGGTTGGTTTCTGGTTTTCCTCCTGGTGAGCAGCTCTCCGATGATGACACGCTCAAGAGTGCAGCCTGCAAGAAGGCAGTGATTTTTGATCTCAGTGACTGTGAGGACACAAACAGCACATCCAACACAGATCTGTCTCAGCCCCAGTGTAAGTACCCAGCTGGCTGGACATGTTGTGCCCAGTCATCACACCTTAGACATGCCTTTCACTCTCTGCACCTGCTCTGAGCACCCTCCAAGTCACAAATCCTCATATCTCCTCTGGCTGCAGAGCCAGCTGTTTGCCTCTGTATCCTGCTTAGCACAGACTGATCAGATTCATTCCAGAACCTTCCCACTAATCCCTTTTCCCCCTCCTCTCTTGCTTCAGTGGATTTGAGATCAAATTTACAGCCTGCTACACAGCCAGACAAGATCCAGCACTTGATTGCCTCTCTGCAGTGCATCACCAGTGAACTGAATGGGGTTCTCTGTGTCATGAGATCCCTCGGGCAGCACCACTGTCCACTTGGCATGGGGATGCCCTGTGAGATGCCCTGTGGCAGTGGCATCCCGCTCTCCACCTCCACCTCCCTGGCAGGACTTCGAGCACCTACTGGGGTATCACTGGTGGGCCAGTGGGCCCAGAGCCCTGGGCTGAGCTCCAGCAGCTCTTTCACAGCCAGCAAGTCAGTGGACACCTTCTTGGTGCAGAAGTATCGCCAGTGTTTCCCAGGTAGGTCTCCTGTCTTAACTCCACCTGCCTGTTGCCCGTGACTTCTTCAAACACCCCTAGATAGAAAAATAATGTGTTTTGGGGTCCTGTATTTAATGTCTGTTTTCCAGGTGGGTTTCCTAGTTCTTCTGTTGTAACCCCTCCATACACAGCCTGTAGTTCCCCTCACAACACCTTCCCCTGCTTGTCTCTGAGATGGGTCATGTTTTGTCCCATTAAGGGTGCTTCTTGTGGCCTCCAGGACCACCTCAGCTCACCCTGGCTATATTAATTTGATTCTATTATTGTATTTCTTACCTTCATTCTATTAAATATCTCACCTGGGCAGCAAATGCCGGGACAGATACAAAGCTAAAGAAATCCTACAGCAGCAGTTCCTGGTAGGACTCTCAGCCACCTCTTCACAGGCTCCCCACCTGCCCTTCTCCTACAGCCCCCACCTCATGATGACTAGGATCACGGAATGTGAGGGGTTGGAAGGGACCTCTAGAGATCATTGAGTCCAACCCCCTTGCCAGAGCAGGATCCCCTAGATCAGGTCACACAGGAACATCCAGGGTGGGTTTGAACCCAGAGCAGGAGACTTCACAGCCTCTCTGGGATTCATCACCCTCACAGTGAAGAAATTTGAGGTGGAACTTTGCTTATTCCAGCTTATCTCCACTATTCCTTGTCCTGTGACTGGGCACCACCAAGGAGACACTGGCCTCTTCTCTTGACCCCAGCCCCTCAGATACTTACAGATATTTACAGGTATCAGTAAGATCTCTCTCAGCCTTCTCTTCTCCAGACCAAACAGCCCCAGTCCTCTCAGCCTTTCCTCATAGCAGAGATATTCCAGTCCCTTCATCATCCTCATATTTACTGTCTGTTTTCCAGATGGCTTCCCACTGCTCAATGGAAGCTCCACTTACCTGGTGGACAAGCTGGGATACGTCTCTGCAGAGTAAGAATCATGGTCCTTGGCTTGCTGTTTCATTGAGCTGCTTTTTGTTGATTGGAGCTCTCTGTAGCAACCCCATTCTTTCTCATCCCTGTGACTATTTCTGCCTCAACCTCTCTTTTTCACTCACTTTGCTTCTATCTATCTCCCTTTCTTTCAGAGAGCAACTACGGCAGTTCCGGGAAAGACAGTCTCAGAGCTGTGGGGCAGCCAAGATGAGCATTGAAGAAATGATAGAGAGCACCAAGAAGTGGCTGAAAGAAAGGAATTCCAAAGAGTATGCTTTGCCTGGCTCAGGCCTTTAATTGCCCTGCAGCTCCCTACAGCAGGCAGGTAGGTAGGACATGGCAGGAGGTAAAGGGATGAGGAGCTCCAAAGCACTGAAGAGCAATTTGGAAACCTTTAGCTTCTATTTTAGTGTCTGGTTCTGCAGAGGAACACAGTGTTTAGCAGTTAGAGCATGAGTGACCTGTTTGCTCTTCTCTGAGTGGTGCTTGACTGAGAGGCTTTTCCCATCCCCACACTGCTCTCTGTTGCTGCTCTTCACTGTGAAATGCAACGGTTGGAGCTGGAAACGTGAGGAGTTAAAGGCAGAGAAGCAGGAGGTGACTCTTCTGTTCTGTAGCTTCAGTAGAAGCAGGGTTAGGCTGGATGTTAGGAAGCCTTTCCTCACGGAAAGGGTGGTCAGATATTGGAATGGACTGCCCAGGGCAGTGGTGGAATCTCCATCTCTGGAGGTGTTTGAGGACAGCTTGGCTGTGGTTCTTAAGGGAGGTGAAACCGGAAGTCGCGCTCAGACCGCACACAGTAGTGAGAGCGCTAGCCGCTTTAGCTGCTTCAGCTGCCAGGGGGCAAAAAAAAATGGTAACAACGCAGCAGCAGAGGAAGACCAGGCTACAGTCACCACTGCACATGGATGTGGGAACTCAGAAGTCCCCCAGCATGATGAGGCAGTGCATGTGACATGCTGCCAGCAATGTAGCACTCTTTCAAGTTTTCCTGGCTGTGTACGGTGCGAGCAGGTAGATTATCTGCTTAACCGAGCGGCACATCTGCAAGATGAGGTTGAAAAGCTACAAGTGGAAGTAGAAAGGCTCAGGAGAATTGGAGAGGCTAAAATAGAGGTAGACTGGTGGAGC
>JAOXOE010023834.1:0-22604 GCA_028565055.1 Phoeniculus purpureus
TGGCTCCATCCTCCTGACACCCACCCTTCACATATTTATAAACATTAATGAGGTCACCCCTCAGTCTCCTCCAAGATAAAGAGACCCAGCTCCCTCAGCCTTAACTTCATTCCTACTCTAGAAATACTCTGGGAAACACATTAACCATTGTGATGTTACTAGATCATAATGAGATCTTGAAGAATAATCTGTGTTTTTATAGATTTTAAGATATTAAGAAAGGAAAAGGATTTGTAAAATTTAAAATTTGCAGAGCTGGTTACGATTAGCTATTTTTCTAGGAAACCATTCCATAAAACTTTTTTTTTTTTTATGGTTCCACCAAAATTCTTAAATTCAGAAAGAAACACGTTTTGCAAATGTGATGCCTTTGTGAATAGAGACTTTGGAAAATCATCATTATTCACAGTCTGTAGCTCTGTCTTCATTTTTGCAGACTTCTAAGAAACTAATACGCAGACTGAATGTTATTTTCAGCAACAATTGGAACTTGTTGACAGTGCTAAAATTTTGAAATTCCATATTTTAAAGCAGGAACTGTTTCCCGTAGTGAGACAGAGCACACAGCATTTAAACTGTCTGCATTTAAACTAAGCTCAGCCATATGGGACAGAAGGGGTCCCTCTGGAGAAATATTCATTTAACTCCTGATAAATTCCTCATTTTTGCTTGTTTATTTTAAAGGACAACATACACAGTAATGTATTCATAGTAGATGAATTAGCTCCTATATTATGAGGGTTTCAGTGTGGTTAGTGTGAAACATTTACACCACCCAGCTCATCAGAAACCAGCCAGATCATTTGTTTCGTCCCAGCTGTGCTCTTTACATTTACATGGAGCCTGGGACAGAGGGGATTTCTCATATATGAAATTGCACTTCTCTTCCAAATCCTGACTGCCTTGATCACTCTATTTTATTAAAAACAACAAAAAAAAATCTAAATCAGTTTTCATTTCTGATGAAGCAGTGACCACTGAAATAATGGGACCTTCTTCCCAGTTTAAAGGACTTTGGTCAGCCTGAAAATATAGTAAAACCAGGGGGTTTTTAACAGCACTATTAATTTATGGTCCCGAAAGTAACACAAGAAGTTCAGAGATCATCAGAGGTAGGAAAAATCATGTTTTCAGTCAATCCAGGTGTTTACAAACCTTCATGGATTCACTTACTTTGCAAGTGAAGTGCTGTGTGACATTCTTGTGTCACTCAGTTCAGCTCACTTCTGCCTCTAACAACAGCAACATTTCTTTAAACAAATGCTAACGTGTATTTGACTCCCTGTTTGTCAGGTCCCAGCTAAGGGGAAAGACATCAAGAAACTGGAGAGAGTTCAGCTGAGGGCCGACAGTTCAGGTTGCAGCCCCTGCTGCTTGTGAAGGCCCTGTGGGAGCTGGGCCTTGGAGACAGCTCCAGTCTAACAGCAGCCTTCCAGGGCTTACAGGAGGGCCACCGAGCCCCAGTCTTGCCAGTATTGCAGGGCCAATGGACAGGAAAAGGAAAATAGCTTCAGGAAGGACATAAGGAAAAAGAAATGTCACTCGAGAGAGTCAAGCAACAGAGTAGGGCCCCAGAGCAGTGTCCGTCCATGGGGTTTTCAAGGCCCAACGTGGTAAAGCCCTGAGCAGCCTGGTCTGACCTCCCAGCTGAGCCTGCGAAGGACAAAGACGTGGATTCTCTATATGTTGGTCTAAGCTCTCCTGAATTGGGTCATTGACACAGTTTATGAGACACCTTTCATATAAGAACACCTCATCTACATTCAGGAAAAAACATCGAGTAAAGCGAGCATTGATGGTTTGCCCACAATAATCACTGTCAACTGGGACACCTTTCGCACTTCTTCCCACACAAAAATGAAGGAAAGCAATACTGTTCTGTCCTATTTCTTGTCCGTTATCTGGGAGTGAGTTCCAATACGTCCTGGTCTTTCCCAGTCCTGATCCAACCTGTATTATTCAAAAGCTACTACCTAATGATCGCCGGTTTCCATTCCTGCCTCCCTCTCTGTGCATGGTACACAGCCGGGAGCTGGGACAGACAGTGACCTGCCAGCTCCATCTCTGCTAAAGAAGACAATGCAGCACACACTGCACCAGGCTTCTTCGTGCAAACTTGGGTCACAGCAGGCTTACAGTTAACTGTCTGCAAAGACACATAGATACATAGACCGTTTATAGGGCTGCTATAAAATCATGTCTCTTTATCACTATATAGGAACTTTGCTTAATAGGAAGTGCATTGGAAATAAAAATAAGTGTAGTTGGATGTATTCAGCTTTGCGTTCTGTGCTTTTAAACTGCTCTTTCATCTGCAGAAGCCAGGACTGTGAAATTGAAAGTATCTGTAATGTGCACTGGAAAGATGAAGAAAGTTTCCACAGGCATTTTCACTTGAAAATGAAGGTGCATTTATATCTGCTGCCCTTGCAAAACATTTTCTGGGATAAAGTTATTCGCAGAATAGTTTTGACAAGTCATTCCTGAGTGTCTCAGATCTCAGACTGAAGGCTATTTTCAAACAGCTCTTTGAGAACAAATCCCCGATTTCAGACTGAGGTAATTGGTATTCCTTGGACAGATCAGCTGTATATGGTGTATTGAACAGGCAAGTGTGACTGTAATTTCAGGCTTTTTTTTTTTGATAGAAATGCTAATATTCTGATTCTCAGTATCCAGATGCTTTGTATTTTTTGCACTTTCCTCTTGTGCCACTAATGGTCAAGTTTGTTTTAGAATCCTAAAGCATCCTTGCACTGGCAGAGCAGACCTGCTGAATCCAGCAGACATACTCATTTTGCACAGTAGGACACAAATATCAGCATCCAAATAAGGACTTGGACATCTGATTTGGCACTAAAATTTATCAGTCGTACTCCTTGCCATTCCTGTGCAAGTTTTTTTTCAGTTGGTGGGACATGGCCAAGTAGAGATGATGTTCTGAGTTTCCTCATGGGTCAGTCACAGGTCACACCAGGAATGTTTCCCTGCAAGTGCATGCAGGTGTGTGATTGACTGGAGACTGTCAGGTGGTGGGAGGATTGCTGGAATAGCAGATACAAGTCTCCCATGTACCTAGGCTTGGGCTCTGCCTAGTGCCCCACCAGGTAACGCAGCTGAGGGAATGCTAGAGACCTCCTGAATACAAAGGCCATTAAAGTGCAGGGGTGATGCACTTCTCAGCAATGCCTCAAGTCAGTGCATTTTCCCCACTGACCAATCTTAATGGAGAAGGATATGAAGCATCTGGTTTTTGTGACAGGTTGTTTTGTTTGCTCTGACTGACTAGTTACTATTATTAGTAGACTGGTTTCTCTATAGTATAAATTTGTCAGGGAGGAGCTTATTTAAAAACACATTTCTTGGTCTCTCAAGGGGCTTTTACGTGTGTATCAGTGAAGGCAAGTTTTATTACTGGACTGGAAAAGCTGCTTGTCAAAGACAACCTGGCAAGAAACATCCTGCTTAAAAAATGGTACCTGAGACTTGATCCATTGAGTCTACTTCAGTGGTCCTGCAAAGTTCAGCTTGAATATATTAACAGTAAAATTCATTTTAATATAATGGAAGTACTGAAAAAATAAACTATTAGACTTGATTTCCAGGCCTGGAAGTGAAAGTTGACAGGCACCCTATGTAGTTTGTAGTAGACCTACATGCACATGAGCACACTCACTGGACACAGAAGCCCATCAAGGGTTGATGCTATGAGAAGTTCACTTTCTGCACTGCAGTGTAAAAGGGCCTAAGCTTTTCAGAAAGCTAGATAAGGGTACCTATCTGAATTCCTCTGATGTTATGAGGAGGCGTTATGTGAGGTGTTATTCCTCTGGTGTAACATCTTTCTCTGTTACAGCTAAGAGTGCACCTGCAATTCTGTCTTAGGAGTACAGGTGCTCTAGTTGTTTGCATACATACAAAGGATTCATACTACCAATTCCTTCTGCTTCAGTCCTTACCTAGACTCCTCTCATCCACACATGCTCCTGCTGCTTCCCCTGTACAGTCAGTAAGGAGTTGACAGCTTCCACCCTAGACCACCCACCCACATGGCAGCACAATTGGCATTAACCTCTCCCTGTGATGATGGTGGTGTGTACATTACCATGAGGAAATGGGCATATTGTCTGCCCATGACCCTATATATGTAGATCCTTAGCTACTCCGTGCTGAAAATACTGTATTTATAATCAAATGAGATGTGTCCATGTATTTGGGAAAACAAGCTGCTTGCCAAACCAAAAATCCCTCTTTCAGTGGGAGAGATGCAGGCATTTGAGGAGAATAAATGTATCTAGGATAGAAGCTATTTAAATAGTTCTTAATCTAAAGGAGGTGTGAGAAGCTATGCTTCTAGAGTTGATGGACTTAAAGAGGAACTTAAGGGAAAGTGCAAACTCTGTTGCTACTGTTCACCTCTGTGAAACAATCTCCCAGCTGAAGAAGACTTACTGGTTCGCTGCACTGCCAGTACAGTAAGTTTCCACAGTGTCTCACACTGCTCAAGTGAGCCACTGCTCAAATGTGGCTTTAAAATGGAATTTTAAAATTACCTTATATTCCTTTATTCGGGGAGGTTACTCTTTATATTCGAGAAATACAGATTTGGAGTCTTCTAGCAGTTGTGTTACCTGTTAGTTGGAAAGCCATTTTCTTTAAACATAAAAAAATCCAGTATCAGAAGCCTCTTTGGAGCCTAGTGCACATCTAATTATCTTTCTTAGTCTTAATTATTTAGCAAGTGCTAATAAACTGCATGTATCATGACACTCATGTTTAATAAGCATATAAATTTAATTGATTTTTTTTCCTCCTCTCTTTGAAGACTAACAGACATGGAATTCAATCACAGGGCAATGGCATTATAACTTCCCATATAACATCAGGTTTTAATAAGCCTCCTGTTTGCTCCACACATGTGCTTAAGACTGCCTGGAAACCAAATCAGTAGAGAAAAGGGATTACTTTAGATTACTTTGAAACGTGCATTGTTTGAAATGGCCTCTGGTGACCAGCTTTCATGAATGGCTGATTTTACTTGTGGGGCACGTCATCTGGCTCAATTATCCCAGGCCCTTTTGTATGACAAGTGCACGTCTTGGCTGTGTTGAAATATGAAATTCTAAGACAAAGTAAATCGGATGGTGAGAAATAAATTTAAGTAGCTGTGTAGTATTAGAAGTTTGCAACTTAGCAGCAGGCTCCCTTCTTACTGAAAAGCATGTGGGAATTTTCTTTTAAAACATTCACAGATTTGAAGCGAATATAAAAATATTTTTTTCAACTATAATAACAGCATTAAGATCAAAGATGTATTTTCCTTTTCTTGGAGACATATAATTTCTAATGTTAGGTATTTTTAAAGTGCTATTGGAGTTTGTTGTACAAAAGTTAGCAAGTGTGCATTATACTTTCAAGTCACTGCAGGCTTTTTCCTTTCCTCTCCTTAACTGTTAGCAAAATTACTGCCTGCAATTGCTTTAAATTAATCTAGCCTGAGGCACTGATGATCGATCATTATAATACATGGATTACACTTGGATGATGAGCAGATAACTGATTGGTTACTAAAGTGTGTTGGAAATCCAATAGGTAATGATTAGATTAGACCCAGATAGGAGCTACATTCTTCATGTTCACTGTAAATCCTACACTTTACAACTAAGATTACGGGATTAACCTCTAAGAAGAGACGGTAGGTCTTGCTTTTCCTGACTTCTGCTGTACTGTAAATGTATTTCCCATGGCTGCAGGTTCAAAATTCCCACAGGAAACTGACTTGCAAGTTTACGTGCTTGTGCCTGGTAGCCTGAGAGTCCAGTGTTTGCCATTTAAATATGAGATAGATTGTAAGGTGTGAGAAAAGTATTAACATTACTGCACTTAAAACAGTAATCCACCAACTGATTTTCCACTTAAGTGCTTCAATGTATTAGCGAAATGGAGAGTTGTTGTTGTGTGGCATTGCACCCCTCTACTCACCAAAGCAAATTATTTAAAGAGATAAGGCAGACTTTTGAACAACTGTGTTGTTTTGGTGCAGAGGAACATTTCTCCTCTCTGGCCCTTTATTGTGTAATTTCAGTCTATCTGCCCAATCTTCATTAAATTACTAATCTTGTGAAATTACTAATTTTGCTGTATTTCTAACTGTACACCTGCTGTGATTCATAGCACAGATAATGTGATAGCTCAGAGGTTTATTGACACTTTGACATAAACATTAAAGATCTATGGGAAAGGTATGTGCTGCTGAGAAAACATCTTTCCTCCCCTTTACCTTGGATTTCCCACGTATTTAAAATGTTAAGTGGACAAATTTAACTTTAAAGCAAAGAACTGAAAAAAGTAGGTGTAAACCACTGAATCCAACACTTGCAGGGGCAATGGTGGGTGTAGCTACTTCCAGTTAACATGACACAAAAGTCAGTGATTTCTGGCACTGCAGGCAGACAGGCAGGTTTTCAAATGCCGCTGATCAGCTGCCCACCAGTGCAACCAACCTGCAAGGACACATTGGAAACTACAAAATACTTCCAATTGCAGAATCTATTCCGCTTCTTACAAATGCTAAGGATCTTCCTTGTTGTCCTTTGCCTTTCTGACTTGAAGGAAAGAGAGAAAGCTGGGGTCATATTCCTGTGAAAACCATTCATCAAAGATAAACTGTCAAGTCAGAAGGCAGCAGGCTAAATGCATAGGAAGTAACACTGCTCTGCTTTGGATAAGTAAGGAAAGATCATTTTCTTGTGGCGATTGATATCTAAGGTTTTGCCTGTTCATTTGGTAGGTTTTATCCATTTATTTACCAGACAAACCGGTTAGAAGAAATTATCCAAGCTGATCTTTTGCTAAAGGAAGTGAGACAACCTATCACATGCAATGACAAGGCCTTCTGCTTCTTTTCTGCAGATTTATTGTATTTTTGTGTGAATTTCTAGCACTTTTCAGAAAGTCCTAAAAATGTCCTAAGTAGCAAAACTTTTGTTGGTAGACTCTACCTTAATTATATACAACTATGTAAATTTTTGGAGGGAAATCTAAGTACAGAGAAATATCCAGTAGGATACTGGATTCAAACTTAACCAAAAAGTTGCTACTGCATTAGGAGATTCTTGGCTTAGGATGCCTGTAGTATTTTGCATTCCCAATTCAATGGGCACAATTATTGCTAATATCAGGGGAATAGATACTGGAATAATGGTTCTCAAGCTTCACAATCACAGTCAATGTTACCACTAGTATCATTAGTATCACTACTGTTTCCATTATTGGTCAGAGTTGATCCGTTTTGAGTATGGATGATGTTCTGTCTTCACTGCTCATGCTCAAAACAGAACACCCAACACTTTGGTGCAGAGAAGACAAAGATCTCTGTCCCTTTTACCACTTGGTCACAAATTACAGATATGGGGCAACACACAGCCTGTGGTATTGGGGACAGACAGATATCTACTATCCCTACTCATTTTCCCCACATTTGGTTTCAGATTTAAAAACAATAAAACCAAACTTGTTCATGCAAGGGATTGAACTAGATGATTTTTCGAGGTCCCTTCTGATCCCTAATGATTCTATGATTCTATAAAACCAGATTCGCTGGGTAGGGCTATGTGGAAGCTACATTTGCAGAATATTAAATGTGAAGTCCATACATCTTTAAAGCTTATAATGGGCTATACTTGTGGACACTTCTGTTTCAAAACAAAGTGCATTATTCTGGATGGAATTTTAATTAGCCAGAGTGGCACTTTAAGTGAATATGGTGAAAAATGTGATCAAGAAAACAAAGTGGATTTTCAAAGAGGAAAATGCTTTTTCTTGAAAACTGGCCATCTTTTGTTATATTCAAAATAACGCACTTTTGGCCAATAAGCTGAAAAATCTGAAACTCTTCCTAGCTAAATAAGTATAAAATCTATTAGTAGTTTCAGAAGATCCTATTCTACCTTTTGCTTTTCTTCCTAACCACTGAAAACTATTGTCTTGAGACCTAGAAATTAAGTCCCCCTAGTTGCTATGACACATTACATGAAGTGGCACTGTAGCCCTTCTTTGCAGTGCCTTGCCAGTGTAGTAGAGGTTCTTCACTCCAACAAGTCCTTGAATTGTTTGAATGCTCAAGATCCAAGTTTTCTGCTGTTATCCCATGAAAAGTGACTATGAACTATGAAATTGTGCTCCTGTTCTAAAAATAAAAAGAATGGCTGAAAGAAAAAACTTATATCCAGGCAAGAGAGAGAGTTTCTTCAAACTTTTCTGGTTTCATTTATCTACTGGCTATGTTTCAGTTGTGATAGGTGTGCTTTATAGGAAAAACATATAGAAGTTATGATCAGCATATTTTTACTTGATTAGGAAACAGCATTTTATGTTTCCAACTTCTGAATGCTGCACAAAATAGTTTGAATTCACATGTGGAAGTAAACTTAAAAAGGCCCCTTTTGGAATTTCTCCTGATTTTTGTCTGTCTCTCAAGACAAATTACAGTGTCTGTAGGGGCACAGCCCGTATCTGATACAAACATCATGGCCTTGTCTTCACTATCAAGCATGTATTTTGACAGTTTTCTTTACCTCATTTCCTCCTAGGACAGGGAAACAGGCTGTCCTGTAAAAGGACAAGTTGTCAAAGATCACCTTTTAATAAAGACTTGCTGAATTCAGCACTGGGTTAGTTATGAGCAACAAAAGAAGAGATTACTGTGCTCTTGTACGAGAGCAATTTAAATGAAACTGGGTTGGTTAATTTTATGTGTGTGTGTGTCAGTCCTGGTATTTTCCTTTATCCTTCAAGGGAAAATAAACCCTTCATACTCTTCTTCCTGAAAGAGAATTGTTAAAGGTGTCCCTAACTTAGTAAAGCAAAAGGATCTTTTAAAAACTAACCAATCTAGCCCAAGGAGCGTGAAATTAAGACTACCTGTTAATGTTCATTTGGATAAGTGTAAATTTTTCTAGCACTTCTAGTTTTGTCCTGCAAGGGATTATTCAAACCTGTTGATGCCAATGTTTACTCAGTGCAGTCAGTATGACTGCACTTTCTGGGTCAACAAGGTATGAAAAAGTTTGCTGTACAGTACAGCTGAGGTAAGAAACTAAATATTGAGTCTTGCTTCACATAGCCTTTCATGCTTTGTGAAGTGAGTCAAAGTTTTGCTATTTAAAGATCAGACACATAGAGAAATAGTATTTCTGTTTTTACACCAAGGGCATATAGTGTCTGGTGTCTGTCAGAAGAGACTTGACTTCTCCTGTAGTCCTAGTCTTCAGGGTGTTTGTCAGCTTTCATGTGACTTAGAACAAATACCTGGAAATTAATTTTTTTTTAAGTCAGTCCAGTCTAATTACAGACTTCTGGTCAACAGATCTGAATGTTGTGTTATCACCAAAGTGGTTTTTACATGTTAAACACCATTCCCCTGTATTGTTTTTACTGTGCTTTAATGTTAGTTGGAGGCTGGGCTGTTTGTTGGTGCAGAGACAATGAAAGACAAGGTTTCTCTGCAACAGACACTTGGATTTTCCTTTTAAAGATGTTCACACTCTTCTGGTGTACTTACAGCTTGCCAGAGTGAGGAGCATGAAAGTGTTTAGCTTGCGAAGCTTAAAATAAAAGGTGTATGTGAAAACAAGAACATGATCCTTTTTCTAGCAGTCCAACACAAAATCCCATCCTCTCCCTTTCCTATTAATTCTTACCCTGAAATTTAGAGCCCCTTCCTATTAATGCATTTTTAGGCGGATGATGGAGCCCTTTTTGTCTCCTGTGTTGCTCTCATTAAATTATTTCTGGTTACTGATCTGCAGTTCATGTTGCATGTCTGGCTGTGCAGTCTCAGGTGTGGGTGCAGAGATCTCCTTGTGAGTTACACTCTGCTCTAATTATATAATGTACACCCCACTTCCCAGCAGATTTCCCCTTGGGCAGAACTATTGAATGTTCTTGCGCTTGCTGGGGTTCTGTGATGGTGTTTGCTGTTGAACAGCGTCATCATGCTTTGTCCACAGTCCCAGAATAAAACCAGAAGGAATGCATGTGGCAGGTCAGTACCCTGGAGGAAGCAGGTAACACTCTGCAGTTTCTTTCCCACATCCTTTCTTTTTGCCCCGAGATAGTCCCTCCCTGCCCTTGTCTAACAGGACGGTTTTGCAGACCTTCAGTCAGTAATACCAAACCTGTAAAAGTGTAAGTGGTTACCCATTTCTCCCCACCCCAGTCAGTTATTTCCAGCCATGGGTTTAAATCTGCTGCAGCAAAGCCAAGCCTCTGTGCTTGCATCAGGTCTTACAAAAGCAAAGCTGTTTGACTGACATCACGGAGAGGGGGTTCTGGTAATGTACCGAGTGAGGCTGGAAGCAGAGTATCGAGGAGGAGGCTGTGCCAGAGGTGCTGTGCATTATGGATGAGGTGCTCAAGTCTGTCGCTGATTGATTGAGGGACAGTTACACTCTTTCACAATGCTGGGTAAGATCACCTGAACTGTCACTTAATATGAGCTTTCTTGTCAGTAGGAAGACTTTTCACGTAGTGATCCTGTGCAGATTGCAAATGACAGCCGTGCTCTCCCTTCTGCTTTGTAAGGGTTTAGGCGCTTATGCAGGTGAGTTAACCTAAAATAGATTTAGCGCTTGCCAGATGCCAAGTGCTGGAATTAACTCTCATTCTCAGAATCTCAGGCTGACTGTAAAGCACTTGGGAAAAGCACTTGGTTTTCATGATGTGAGATACGTGTCTTCTATTTGTAGCTGCCAAGGTGTCATCTAACCGCTGTGCAGGTACAGAATTAAATTAGGTAGGGGAGCTGGGGGAAATGCATATTTTTTTTCTACTTTCAGGACAGAGAAAGAAGATGTAACAAACAGTTCTGGACACTTTGAAGCACAGCCACAGTACTGAGGTCTCCGACTGACAAGCCTTCTGCTTTCCCCTCCTTACAGGGTTCCTCCTACAGATGTTCTGAACATGCCTGCATGTTGGCAACTTTTTACTGCACCAAGGTACTGAATGTAAGGAACAAGTTGCATAAAAGGAAGAATGGGGTGTGGGAGAGGGAGCACTGTGAGAAGCGTACCAGAAGTCATGCCTATGCAAAGCACAGGCAGTGGCACGACTTCAAGCAAAAATTACTTGGGAAAGTGTAGTTGCAGAATGACCAGGTTTATTCTTGGAAAATGATAGAAAAAAGCTCCTATTCAGCAATACAGCTTATGATTGTGTTAAATGGTATGTGTCAGGCTTGACTTCCCTAAGTGTTCATCCTTTCATTGGGTGGCTTGAATTTTGTTTATTGCTTGAACAGAATTTCTTTCTTCCCTACAGATCTTGAAAACTAGAGCTCAGGCACTTCTGGGTCAGTCTTTTCATCAAACTACTAGAACTACTATGAAGTCTTCTTGGTTTGCACTCATCTTAGCAGTGCTCGGTACCGAACTGCTAAAAAGTGACTGTTCTACCATCAAGTCCCCGAGGTTCAGAGGACGTGTACAGCAGGAGAGAAAAAATATCAGACCAAATATCATCCTTGTACTCACAGATGATCAAGATGTGGAGCTAGGTGAGAAATAATTATTTGCTACTTCATCACGTGTCTTTCAGTAATTTGTGCCAAGCAGAAAATACATTAGCGTTTGAAAGGGTATTGAAATACAAGGGTATTGAAAAGGTGCTGGTCCTGAAAAAATATCAAAATGTGGGAGAAATTTTGACAATGAGTTAACAAATATTATTTAGTGGCATGCATCACTTTTCATTACAGACTTTACAAAATGTATGCTTAACAAAATCCACCATGGAAGGCTTTAATCAACACCATAAAAGGATTTACATGCAAGAACATACAGGCAAACACCTGGCATTAAAAGTTCTTTTTCACTTTGTGACTTTCTGTAGTAGAAATTTGAGCCCTCTGAGGTTAACCCTTCCCTCAGCACTATACAGGTATCTAGATAATGTCACATGCATGCATGTCATCTGACACACACAGACAAACCAGTCTGGTTTCAGGGCATAATATTTCTATGAATTATTATAGTTTTTAAAATCCATCTGCTTTAAACCCATGCTGTATGTATAAAAGTAGGGTAGCTTTGTTTTCACTAAATATCTGAGCACAGACTGGACACACCAGCCAGAGGTCACTTTCATATTTTTCTTTGGGTGGAAAAAGTTAGAACGCTTGGATAATGTTCCACAAAGATTTTGTATGTTTTTCATGAAGTAAGTTAGAAAGATATTAATGGTGTAGTGCCTAAAGTGTAAAATTGAGGTGAGAAAGAGGATCATTTTAGGTTACCCTCAAGCAAATATTTTAGATTTGGTGGTGGGAAGTAAGATCAAAAAGGTGAAAAATTGTCAAATCCATATGAAATGAAATCTTGTATTCTTCATGGCTTTAATGAAAGAAATGTTTTTGATGAAGTTATAGTGAATTTCTAAACAAAATGCCATATGATTGAAAAATCAAAACGCTTAATTTCAGAAAACTTAAAATAGTTCATTTGTTCTAAAATCATGTATTTTCATCTAGAAAGTCATGGTCAAAATATGTAGACAAAAAGTGATCTAGATCTTAAAGCAGTTCTTAGTTGCTAGCATCTTTTTATTTGTCGTGTTGCAATAATGATTTACATAGTCCTCCAGGACTGGGAGAATGTAATTGATAAACTCTATTTCATGACTGAGAGTTTTTACACAACAGAGATGCAAGACCAGGCCTTTAGAGCATATCTTACCTTTTTTATTTCTCGCTTCTCCAAATGTCTGCTTAGCCACACTGCAAAATGAATAGTTGTTTCCTGACTCTATTTTTGGCCTAACATACAGTAATTACAATAGGACTGCGCTTCTTGATAGAGGCACTCTGAAAATTTTGTTAAAAGGGTCAAGCCCTTTGCTCCTTGTTGTGGTCCAAGAGAACCTGCTCTCTACAGGCTACTGTAGAACATGGGTCAGCAGACAGGCATCTCAGAACAGTAATACTGACTTGCTGTCTTCAGCTTTGTAAGAGGGTTTGTGAGTGGTGAAATCGGAGGAAGGATGTGGCAAGCCACTATGTTCACACTGTTGAGCTCCTCTCTTTGAAAACTGCTCTGGCTGTTTGCAGGACACTCTGGCTCCTATTAGCAGGCAACTGAGCCATTGCCTAGGCATATGTGTGTTACCCCTCCTCTGAATGAAGACACAGGTTTCCCCTTTTCATAGATCATTTCACAGGAAACAGGATTCAGCTCTAAGACTTACTGTACTGCATTAGTCACACATTTGGTAATAAATCACTCTGCTTATGTGAAAAGTAATACCGTATTGTTTTCCATGTCTGAATTATCCCCTCGCCCTTCAGTGATTCCTGAGAAAAATCTTATGTTTCCCAAAGGTCAACAGGAAGTCATTGGTATCCAAAATCGCAAGACTGAAAGTCTCTCAGTATGGATTATTTGCTATTGTATTCCCAGCATGAGCATTTCTAAAAGCTGTTCTAAATGAATGCTTTAACATAAAAGAACATAAAGTATGTTATGGACTTCTATCAGGAAGGATTTGTCTCCAGAGCATGTTTAAGCATTGAACCAAAATATTCAGCTGCCTGAGTGCCAATGATATACAGGAGAGTTAGCCAAAGTGAAATTTGCAAGAGGCAGGGAGCTCACATTTAGTTAGTGCTCAAAGCAGATGCGCTTCTCCTATCGATCCACACCATCCCCTGAGATTTGCATTCTGAATACAAAGAAGTCCAGCAGAGCTGCTGTCTCATTCCACTTATCAGATAAAACCCACAATTTGCTCCCCAGCTCGAATCAGTTCCTATCTGTGTTGGAAGAAATGTGTTGCAGACGAAGGATATTACATAGCAACTGGTAGAAAGAAACTTAAGTGACGTGAGGAAGCCTGGTCCACAGCTCTTGAAGAAACTTATCACATACTTGGGCCCAGGAGTTGGGGAAATGATTGGTTAAATTGTTCTTCTGTGCTCTTTCTTTCCCCCACCAAGATCCTGAGGGTAGTAAAGTAACTGCCCAGTGCTGAGGTAAATGTGCATCTTAGTCAAGGCAAAGCACCAGCTCTTAGAACTACCCAGAACTGCTGATCCCTGGAGACAACTTACATCAGAGTGTTCAGGGCAGTGGCCCCAGGTCCTACTGGTGTCACATGTGTACTGTGCTCAGGCAGGTGTACAGGTATTTCCAGCCTTTTGCTCACTCTTTAGTCTCTTCCTGTTCTCCAGGTTATCATTTGCACTCTTTAGTATCTCAAACTATGACCCCCAAATCACTCATAATTATCACTGTAAATAATATCTTGCATAATGTCAGAAAGGAACCAAAATTAATGAATATGTTGGTAGTTCCAGTGTTTCTAGCTCAGAGGCCTTTGAGATGTCAGAGAAGTGGGAAAAGGTCAAAAAAAAAATGAACACTCCTTTTGAGACAATTACATTTTCCTGTAGCTTTATTTACAGCATAATGCACCACCCAGTGAAATTGATATAAACCACCCCCTGAGCACAGCAGTGGGTGAAGAGATCACGTTATCATTGCAATAGATCATGTCATCACTGGGATAGATCACAACAGGCACAATTTGCCTGGTTTGCTATCTATTTTCATTAGAACAAAAGCACTAGAACACATAAACTGAAAAATCTGAGAAACCCACCATCTTCCTGAGGCCCCATGTAGAATCCATACAAAGCCAAGCTTGCTCTAGCTATCCCTTTTTGGAGATGCCCATCTGCGATACACCTGGATGAAAATCCATAGCAACTTTAAGACTTTTCATTAAATCTTGGTTGCCAAATGTATTTCCTGATACGCCAGAATAGGTTGAGAAGAGGCATGAATTTCTTGCCTGACAAAACTTTGTGTCCGAAGTGGATGCTCCTGATCATCTGGTTCCCCTCGGGTGCAGCCCGGATCGGTCACGAAGGGACTGAGTGCCCTGCTGTCAGACAGCACCCTCAGTACATTGTGCCCTAAGGACTGTTGGCCAGATGGTAAAGAGCACAAGCTGTGAAGAAAGCTACAGACAGCGGAGCATTGTAGCTCCTATCAGCAAGTTTTATCTGCCACTTGTGTTTTGTTTTCCAAATGAGGAAGTCTCACCTGCTTTGAAGTTCCTATTCCAGAATTTCCAGAGGGGCTAAATCTATTATCAGTGTCAGTAAGTGCATACCTGGAGGAAAAACTTGCTCATAAACAGCAGGTTTGCAAGAGCAGAGGGCTGACCAAGCGGAGGAATGAGGAAGCGCTCTAACAGCTACTCATTTATAATGCAGAGGCATGAAAGCACCCATCAGCACTGCTGTTACCCTGCATTACTGTACCTGAACAGAGCCCTTTTCCATCGAGGAGCTACAAGCATTTTACAGCTGAGCTCTCAGGAATAAACTGTGACATTTAAATATCAGGAGAGCTATTGCAAAAACAAAACAAAAAACCCTAAAAAGAAAAAGCCAGCTTGAAGTCTGAGATAAAGACTTGTACAGCAAGAAGGATCATCTGACTTTTACTCAACAACTCAGTGAAATGCTCTTATTCAAATAAATTGAGATCTTTTGTATTCAGGGAGTCTGTTACTGTCCTTCTCTAGGTCTCTAAACATATGGGGGTTTTGTGTATGGGGTTCGAAAAAGCATGAATGCAGATAATCTGCATTTAGAAAAAAAGGGCTGTGAGAAAGGAAGAGTCCAAAGAGATTATGACTTATAAGCAGGTTACTAAATGCATCCTTAAACACACAGACATTAGCACTACTCAAAGAAATGCTAAGAAACTAACAGCCTCTTCCTTTTTTTAACCAAAATAATTGATGTAAAAGATTTCACATTCAACATTGACTCCTTAGCCCAAAAGCAAAACAGGATGCTTAATTTTAACTAACGATATAGTTTGTAAGAGTTTACTGCTTACATCTGAAGTTGAGCTTCCTTGGCAGTTTTGTGGTTTATAGCCATATCTTCCATTGTTTTGATTTTCTTTGTTAATGGATTTTCAGGTGACACAAACAAAATCAAGAAAAACTCTTGTAGCATCAACAGAATCAATGGATTTTAAGTTAAACCCATGACTTTCAACTCTGCAACATTCATTGTAAAACCAAAGGGAAAGAAGAAAGTTGTATTCCAGAAAGATTTTTACCATTGAAATTGCACAAGAATTACAATCCACAAACGTCTTTCCTGGGCACAAACTGACACATCCATGGTTCACCCTCTCCTGTCATTCTCTGCTCTGTTAGATAGCAGAAAGCTCAAGGTCTGACAGCCATCAGGAAATACTGACAGATCCTATCAGAAGTTGCTCGGTCATTCTGCAGTCAGAAATCTGCCTCTCTCACCTTGTTCATGAAGATGTTTTGTTCTGTAAACTGCATCAGTATAGTTTCTTGAGAAAGATGCTGAATTTTGCCGGTATTTTTTGCTTGCAGACTTATCCCCACCAGCTGATTTTAAGAACAGTTGTTTAAGAACACTGCTGATCCTGTGGCCGCAAAAACTTTCCTCTAGAAAAAGTGTTACTCAATTCTTTCTTCCTCCTCCCCCATCTCTCACTCCCTCTTTTACTCCCTTTTCTCTGATTATCTGCTAAAATGGAAAGAAGGTGCGTTAGTACTCTCAGCATTTTACATATTTTACTGGCACGTTGACTAACGACGCAGTCGGTGTGATATACTGCTTTCCTACAGCCGTGTTTGAAGAACTAATAGCCTATAAATTTGAGACAGCTTTAAAGCTTTAACATTGCATTTCTAGATTAGTCTGCATTTTAACTTTGTTTTGAAGCCTGTGGAAAAAAGAACTTTGTTCTTCCTGGAATCCTGAAAAATATGTTAGTGTAAAGTTGTTATTACATCACCATTCTCCTATAAATTAACTAAGCTATGGAGTAAAGCAGACTGAGGATAGAGTAGACAATCTAACCACTGATACTTTGGGTAACATAATAGTAGTCAATACATTCTGACTGTTTCTTGCAGCATAGTGATGATCTGTACTACTTATTGCAGGATCCTTGCAAGTGATGAATAAAACCAGAAGGATTATGGAGAATGGAGGGGCCTCTTTCATCAATGCATTTGTAACCACCCCGATGTGCTGCCCATCACGTTCCTCCATGCTGACTGGGAAGTATGTGCACAACCACAACATCTACACCAACAACGAAAACTGCTCCTCTCCCTCATGGCAGGCTACTCACGAGCCACGTACCTTTGCTGTGTATCTCAATAACACTGGCTACAGAACAGGTAAGGGGCAAATCAGCCGCAGTTTTTGTTTAAAGATTACAGATATTCAGCAAGAGGTCTCAAGTCACTGCCTCTAATGGGGCTACTATCCTCCCAAACTGAGTTTACAGAGCAGAGTTTTAGTGTTAAGGAGAGGGAGGGTAATATTGCCTGCTGGTCCAGGTGCACAGCTAACAGCCACATAAAGAAACTCCCTTGTAATGGAGCAGCATATTTTCATGTTTTAAAGTCCCAAGCGGGAAACAAGCTGCTGGGCAGTTACATCTAGTGTGAAAGAGGTGCATTTAATGTCATTGTGGGTCTGAACTGGCAGTTCCAGACGTGACCATGGTCAGTATTATGGCCTGCTTATGGGTAGCTGCTAACAGTTATGGTAGAATATGTCAGGGCCACGCTGGGGACTGCTGCCAAAGACCTCACAGGCATGAAGTGCCTGTCATGGGAGTGAAACAAGACGAATGGTATAATTTAAACTGTGCCATGGGACAATATTTCACTTGCATTTTCTGAAAAGGAATGGAAACATGCCTTTAAGAAGGATTGTTCTGCTGTGCACTAATAAGCTTTGATAATGTTCTTGTAAATTCCTGGTGGTTTTCCATAGTCAGAAGATCTCTTTCCTGTCTACAAAGAACTCTTCTTATTCCTCCCACATGCACTTCAGCTTGATGTAAAACCCGATTAATTTCTGCATCACCTATGTCCTTAGACTCAATCTTGAGATACATTAGGCTCCAGCTTGACTTCCCATTCTCAAGTCATGGAAGGTCATCAAGGGGCAATTTGTCTAGAAGTCTTTGGCTGCAAAGACTTCCTTTACAGGACAATGTAGTTGGCAATCAAAGAAACTTGTCTGTATCTGCAGCTTAGGCTCAAGAACAGATTGCTTTCAAAACACATAGCAGACAAATGGCTCCATGCTGTCTGTTTGTCCTAATTCTATTAAGCTGCTATATCCAATGTCTCAGATTTATCCACCATCTTTTCTTCAGCACACAGCACTTTTTTTATTGTGTCTCTGCATTCGTAAAAAGCAACTTAATTATTTAACTTCTTTGGACCTAGTGTTTGCTCTGATTCATGTGCTGAATAGTACTTGAATCTCTGTTAAGTTGGTTTCGGTGAAGTTGCCATCTGAGTACAGCACTGCTAAGCTTGAGTAAGGGTCAGGACCAAGGCTTTGGAGGAGAGAGAATGGATGTTAAAGGCTAGAAAAGGTGCTGAATTCACCCTAAAATACAAGCTTTGTCATCTCACAGTTTATGTCTCATAAATCCTGTCTGCTTGATCTATGGCTGCTTCATGTGGGACCTGACTTTCCTCTTCTTAAAAAATTTAGTAACTCATTGACTTGTATACCAATACTTGCACTTTCTAAATGCCTCATGCATGAACTTGATAGATCTGTCACTAGCCCTCTCTGCCCTTCTGGAAGTAAACATTCTGCTCTGGGTATTTTTTCTGCACTGACTTGTATTGTGAAGGATATTATGAAGCATTTGGAGATGTCTGTGTAACATACTTGTTTTTCTAAAGCTGCACTTGAGGAATGAATGTCTTATAAATTTGAGACAGCTTTAAAGTTTTAACACTATCCCTATTAAATGGAAAAGAAAAAGAGGTCAAAAGAAAAGGAAAAGGAAAAAAAGCCCTTTTCTAAAGGCCGGCAGAAAGAACTTCACTCTTAGAACTGTCAGGATAGGCGAGTTTTAACAAGGAATAGAAAGGAGAAAAAGGAAATGGAAACAAATTAAAATAGTTGTGTGAAACTCCAATTCTGACCAAGGTACATTGTTTGACTCTATAATAATACGGCCTCAAAGAGTTTATCCATTTATTTCTTGTAAGATGAGTCTATATTCTGATAATCCCACAACTATTTTTTTTAAAGTGGCAGCTTAATTAACAGCAGATTTAATATTTTTTTAAGGACAGTGTTGCTTCATTAAAAAGTAATCAAAAGTCCACTAACCCACTAACAATCTGTACTTCATAGCTAGAAAGTTTGTTGAAATTGTAATGACTCAAAAGCACCTGGCAGTCAGGAATAATTGGGAGTAAAAAAGAGGGAACTGAGGAGAGAGGGTCACGTAAGACTAGCAGTGACTGTGTGCTGATATTCAGGTTTTCTAGGAATTTACCCTGTGTATTTCTGTGTTTTGAAAGGAAATCAGTATCCTCCTCAATAGCAAACTGAGGCAGTGAAAGAAAAAAGTGAGTGGCCCAAGGCCAGAGTTTGATGGGAGTTGTGATAAGGCACTGGTCCAGGGAGCTTCAGCCCAGACAAGGCAATGTGTAATACCTCCAACCTGGCTCTGTCTTTCAAATGTTGAGGATTTAGCTCTCATTTTTTGCAGAGATTCAAATTAACACGTAGGTGGGTGGAAATAAAGTGGTGGGGAGTGTTCATATCATATCCTTACTTCTGTCCACTCCAAACAATTTCCAGCATCTACAAAATATACACTGTCTAAACCCACCTTAACTAAACTATACAGTAGTTGATCAGCCATGGACAGACTGCTGATGAGGAGAGTCCTGCTGAAGCCACAAGGACTCTACACAAGCACAGCAGGCCACCTAAATAGAGGTCTGAAATGTGCTCTAATAAACTCTGTTCTTAATTAGATCCCACTGGGAGAACTTGGAAAAGAACAGAATGGGGTTTTCTTTCCTTTTTCTGTTTTACTCTTCTACTCCAGCTCTACTCTGATGTGACACAATGGAGATCTTGTATTTCATGGAAACATCCCTTTTTGAGGATTATGCATCTGTGCTAAATCACAGGCAAGAACTGTACTAGGTGGTAGTGGGACAGACAAAACAGCCAAGAAAAATCACTTTTGCTTCTAATTATCGTTAAAAATCCCCAAACAATTAGGGATGTTTCAGTGTTTACAGTCTCCCTTACAAGCTGTAAACTAATGCAGCAATGAGTCAACTGCACAGCTTCCTGATTGCGAAAAGTCCACAAAATTGGCAAGAAACTAGAATTTGTAGGAAATAGCAGGGAAGACACAGTAAATAGGCAGAAAGAGAAACCCAAACAATGCTGAAGAGCTTCAGAGAGATGAGACATTTGTTTTAATTACATAGGCTCCAGCTGCTCAGACTGCAAGAGAAAAAGGGTCACCCTGTAATCACTTTCAAATTTTGTGGAAATTGTGAGGAAAGCTTGAGAAGTTTTCTTTCATCTCACAGTTTTTAATGTCAGCAGATATCCCTTCAGGTACTCAGATTCAGAAATGTCATTTGTAAGATTAACAGGTGCAGGAATTAGGGAATTTGCTTTGCTCTTTCCAAACTATTACCCGGTTATCTGCTGTTCTTGAGTACTCCCTCCAATACTGTTGAAGTCTCTCTCTTACTTTACTATGGCCCATCCTGTCACAGCCCTAGAGCACACAGTCTTACCTCTCAGTAAGTCTTCGGTGCTGTCAGTTCACACTGCCATTCACCTGCACCTCCAAGATTCTGCTGCCTCAACCTTGGCTTCTCCAGTGGGAGAGGAGGATTGCACTACATCTTCATATCTGAGCACTAGCTGAGCATTACCTTTGCGTTTTAGAAAACAGCCATGACAGTAACACAGTCAGGATCCAGGAAACACAAGCATAACAATAATTTTATTGTTAAATGGTGTGTCATGCTTTTCATACCGCAGGACCTTACATTTTTTACCATCTGAAGATTCGCCCTTTTGCAAATACAAAGAGAAATATGTTTACAGTCCTCAGCCTGACTTAACATGCGCATGTATTCGGACCCTCTGCGCAGTGTTACTTTGCAGAATTACTGCTTTCTAATCCTCCTTCCTCCTAGCCCTTTGCAGCTTGCATAACTCGGCACCTGCTGACAACCTCATAGCAGCACACCAAACTCAGGATCAGGATTTCCCCTTATGAAATCCCACCTGAAAGAACAAAGATCACCAAATTAGGGAATTATTTTCTCACTATTTTTAGGATTTCCTTGGGGAAGGTGTGTTCCTCAATATTTTATTTCTTGCTCAGGAGAACCAGCAGATCAGAGTAACATTCAGAATTCAGGCTTGCAAGTGTACTGATGACATTTGCAGCCTTTCACAGGACAAAAATTATCTTCCAAGGCCCCTTCCAATCCCTAACATTCTGTGAAAAGTGGTAACATAGCAAAGTTAAGCAGCTACGACGTTAATTTTAAAGTGCTTACATTTGTAAAATGCAAAATTCAAAACATGACTGGACATCAGGATGTCACTATCTGGAAGTTTTTGATGTTCCTCACAGACTTCAATGTAACACGGAACTGAAATGGTCAGTTGGTTGACATCTAGTTAATTTGTTCAATAGTACAAAGCAGCTTCTGATGACTGACAGCTGACATCTGTCACTTATGGGTACATTTCTTGGTGTAGTGACCAATGAGCTTGTTATCTACTGCCAAGATGACAGGAGAGTGACAGCTAAGGAGTATTTGAACAGTGCATCATTCCCTTTCAATGCATCGGGACAAGTTAATCTTGCACAAAGGGAGCAGAAGCTCCTGAAGCTGTGGGTAGACAATACATTTACTCTGGAGGCAAAGTCATTGAGTTTGCTATTCACAGTCTTTCAGTACAACTCTCTGCCAGCACTTGCTATTTTTAATCCGCATCATTTCAGTGACCTAATTCGTATCCTGCCTCATGCAGCCTTTCAAAGCAGAGAGAGAGACAGAATGTGATACAGGGGTGGGAATGAGCGAGCAGGGAACTAGTCCTGGTTTTCAGAATATTTTTAAAAAGAAAGAAAGGAAAGTGAGACAGAAAAATCTAAACAATCAGATTCTTTTTTAATTGGTATAAAATAAACTGGGGAGCATCAAATATAATTTATCTTGTAAATATTTAAAAGAATTAAAAATATACTTCTCTTTTCAAAACAAAATTGCACTTCCAGTCAAACTAAGAAATTTACAACTAAAGCAAATTATGCTGAATGTATTCAAATACTCCAGCAAAAGTGAAATGTAGAAAACAAATCAGGCTGAAAAGGGTAAGAAGCAAGATTTTCTAGTTCTATGGTATCCTGTGAAGTGAAACCCTTTTGCTTTCTTTCCAGGACCTCATAAAAGACCACAGAATGTTTGCTTAAAACAGAATTCTGTGCTATTAACTATTGTGCAGAAAACCCTACACTGCAAGATTTTTAGAAAGATTATGTGCTCAATTGCATAATTTAGGAAAATCTGGGTAGAACATTATAGAATCATAGAATCATTAGGGGTTGGAAGGAACCCCCAAAAGACCATTTAGTCCAATCTCCCTGCCACAGCAGGATCACTTCACTGGAGAAGTTACAGAATCAGAATCACTCTGGGTTGGAAGGGACCACCTGATC
>JAOXOE010023855.1:0-22603 GCA_028565055.1 Phoeniculus purpureus
GGGGCTTTTTAGTCTGGAGAAGACTTAGAGGGGATTTGATAAATGTTTATAAGTATCTGAAGGCTGGCCAGGAGGGGCGGGACAGGCTCTTTTCACTTACTCCCTGTGGTAGGACAAGGAGCAATGGGTGTAAGTTGCAGCAAAGGAGGTTCCGCCTCTACACAAGGGGGAACTTCTTTACTGTGAGGGTCACAGAGCACTGGAACACGCTCCCCCAGGGAGGTCGTGGAGTCTCCTTCTCTGGGGACTTTCAAGGCCCACCTAGATATGTTCCTCTGTGATCTGTGTTAGATAGTTTTGTCCTGCTCCGGCAGGTGGGTTGGACTCGATGATCTCTTCGGGTCCCTTCCAACCCCTAACATCCTATGATCCTATGTGAGCTGACTGCTGTACCAGGAGGCTCCAGCTTTAATAGCACTGAGCATAAGTCAACTGCCTCCTCCAATTTTAAGTATGGTGCAACTGATATTTGTATTCACAGAGACTTAGCAATACCTTTTGCTTCACCAATACATGCAATCAACAAACCTGACTGTCTTGCCCATTAGTGAATATTCTATTTGTCCAATGTTAACCTACATGGAGGTTTAACAAGACTTCTGAAACTACCTGCCTATTAGGCACCATCTACCAGAATACTTTGATAATGTCCCAGGCTCATGACTGCTTTCTTTTAATAAACTGCTGCCATGGACACTGAGTGATTATTTTTATTACACTTCAAACAGGATAGAACTCAGCAGACTACCTGAAGTTTTTCTTCCTAACACTTACCACAAGTATACACTTTACTGTTTTAGTGCCCACAAATATTATTATAGCTATTTTTATAACCCCTTAATACTGGGTAAATTCATGTCAATTTTATTTTTGAAAGGTTTATTATTCAAAGCTTTAATCTTTCAATAGTTATGACACTCTGAAATGTTTAGGAAAAAGTTTAAAATATTAAATCTCTGACTTCATTTAGATTAGATTAATTTCTAGAATGATTCAAACCAATCCTCAAAACCAAATTAATGTAAACACTAAGACAAGGCTTATGTGAAAATGTAGAAAGACAAAAAGTGTTAACAGACCAGTTGCTTATTTCAATAAATAAAAAAACCTTAATTAATCATAATGGTGCAAACACCGCAAGACAAGGACATTACAGAAAGTCACACAACAGGGGAGGAAAGAAGTAGCTTCAGAACAAAGTTGTGGTAGATAATCATGCTCTCAGAAATCATAGCGTTAGACATTGACAGTTCCACAGTCACATTATGAGAAGCATGAAGAGCAATAACAAGTTAAAAAGTGTTTCCAGGGAATGCAGAAAAAAGATCTAAAAAGTCAAAAAGTAAATAAACTCAGAAATACCACTGCTAAGCATAGATGGGGTGGGGCTATGACATAATTAAACACTGAACTAACTGTTAGGTCAGTTTATTAATAGTTCAGGATCGCATTCTCCAGCAGGCATGCCAGAAGGCTGAACCTGAACTGCGGTGCCTTACGGTAGGCATCGACTAACTGCTGTCTCCCCATCTTGCCTAAAGCACTGTTTTTGATCTACAAAACACCAGCTGGTTTCAGATGGGGACTTTCCGCCCTCACTAATGCTGTCTCAACACTTTGGGGCAAAATAACCCTGCTCCCAGGAAGCTCGGAGGAGGGGCCCTTCACCTAATCCAGTCTCTGAAATGAGCGGAAATAGGGAAAACAGGAAAAGCCCCGTGAAAAGGCTGAACGAGGCACTGCCTGTGCTTAGGGGCACTCTTACTTCTCAGTTTGAAGCTAGCTTTGTACTGGTGGTTCAGTATATCAGAGCGTTAGTACTTAAGACAAACAGCTGCTACGAATCAGACACATTTCAATACCCCACGCTGGGCAGCACAGCTGAGTCTGCTTCAGAACACTGTGTACAGCACCCGCAGCAGCTCTACGTCCCCGGGTTCTGAGGCATCTGCACCCCGTCTGCGGGAAGCTGCCAGTACTGCTAAACCCTAAACCCTTCGCCGCTCGGCCTTTGGCCTAGTCTTGCAATCACCAAGACTGGGGCCGCAGACTCTCGAATAACGCGAAGACGGGGAAGCGGCACAGCAAGCGGCTCCGCTCATCGGAGCGGCGGCGGGAGCCAGGCCCGCACCGCCTGTCGCCAGGCCTGCACCGCCTGTCCACTCAACCACCGGCCCTCACCCGCGGCCCTTCCCCTCCACCGCGCGCCTCCGCGCCCCGTCCCGTCCCCTCCCGTCCTGTCCCCACTGGCCCCAGCGCCTCCAGGCGCTCTGCCACAAGCCGCCCTCGGCCCTGCTCGGCCCGGCCCAGCTTCTCACCCGAGTGACCCGCAGCGTCAACATCTTCGTGCTGGTGCCGGGTTGCGGTAACGGGGCTACCGTGGACTGGCGGCAGCCGGGGGCGGAACGGTGCAGGCCGCGCCCTCAGCCGAGAGGCGGAGAGGCACGGGACTGCCCTCTCCGGTCGGCCTTGTGCTCCTGAGCAGATTTGTCATCACAAATGATTAATTTCTGTGATGGTATATTAGTAAATACATCAACTCCATTTTAATGATTTACAAGTGTAATGTTAGATGTGCAGCATGGATGTTACCATATTTATTCTAACTGGAATAACAGATTCACAAACTGTCAGGGGCTGGAAGGGACCTCCAGAGATCACTGAGTCCAACCCCCCTGCCAGAGCAGGACCTAACTGGGGCAGATCGCTCAGAAATGCATCCAGACAGGGCTGAAAAGTCATCAGAGAAGCAGATTCCACAGCCTCTCTGGGGAGCCTGTTCCAGGGCTCTGTCACACTCACAGTAAAGAAGTTCTTCCTCATGGTGAGGTGGAACATCCTGTGCTCCAGCTGGAATCCATTGCCCCTCATCCTACCCCACCTCACAAGTGAATAGAGGTTGTCCCTGCCTTCTTGATGCCCAGCCCTCATGGGTTTATAGGTATTAGTTAGGTTATCTCTCAGTCTTCTCGTCTCCAGACTATAAAACCCCAGGTCTCCCAGCCTTTCCTCATAAGGCAGGTGTTCCTGTCACTTAATGATCCTCGTAGTCTTCCAATGGACTATCTCAAGCAGATCTCTGTCCCTCTTGAACTGGGGAGCCCAGAACTGGATGCAATACTCCAGGTGAGGTCTCCCTAAGGCAGAGTAGAGGAAGAGGAGAACCTCCCTTGATCTGCTAGGCATACTCTTTTTAATGTACTTTAAGTTTGCCTTCTTGGCCACAAGGGCATAGTGCTGTCCCATGGATAACGTGTTGTCGTCCAGGATTTTAAGGTCCTTCACACTGCTGCTCGCCTCCTCACCTGTACTGGTTCAGTTCATTGTTCCTCCCCAGGAGCAGGACTCTGCACTAGCTCTTGTTAAACCTCATTAGGTTCCTCTTTGCCCAGCTCTCCACTCTGTCCAAATCTTGCTGAATGGCTGCACCGCCTTCAGGTGGATTAGCTAATCCTCCCAGCTCTGTGTCATCAGCAAACTTGCTGAAAGGACACTCTGTCCCATAATCAAGGTCATTGATAAGAACTGGGAGGTCACTGAACAGGACTGGACCCATCACTGATCCCTGGGGTCTCCGCTAGTTACAGGTCTCCAGCTGGACTCCGCACCATTGATAACCAGTCTCGGGACTGTATTGTGTAGCCAGTTCTTGATTCATCTCACTGTCCACTCTTCTGTCCCACATTTCCTGAGCTTGCTCATGAGGATGTTATGGGAGACTGTGTCAAAAGCCTTGCTAAGGTCAAGGTAGACTACATCCATTGGTCTCCCTGCATCTACCCATTCAGTCACAACACCACAGAAGGCTCTCAGATTAGTTAAGCACATGTGGCACACCAAAGCAAACACACAGAGCAACACTGTTAAAAAAAAAAAGGCAAATGAGAACATTTGAATTATCTAAACATTAAGACAATATGAGTCTTGGATCAAAATACTGTCAAATCTATTTTTAGCTTGTTTGGTTCATGGGTATCACAAACATTACTTCATTTCAAATTCTGAAAAACTTAAAAAACTATTCAGTTGCATCTTGTAATGATTGTGGCTTGTATGACTTTGGGAAGATACAGCATGCCAGTGGAAACCTTGGAAGAAAACTTCTGAGCCATGCATGCATAAAGATCCTTTGGCCTGTGTTTTTTCAAAGTATGAAGAAATTAACTTTAGAATTTTTCAGAAGTAACTACTTTAAGAAGAAAAAGTGAACTATAAGCCACTTCATTATTAAAAGACAGGGTAAGGTGCCCACATGCTGGAGACAGGGTTTGTCAATGGTGACAGCAGCTGCTGGGGCTGGATTGCATCCAGTCCAGTCTGGAAGGACTGACATTACAGCCCTATTGAGACATGCACAGTGACAAAGTAGAGAGAGAAATCTTATGTGGGAGATCCTGGAAGAAAAAAAATGAGGCTGAGAATATGGGCACAAGAATGTGGAGACTTTCATCTAAACTTCATACGTTAGCTAGGCCCTTTGTGACACTGACAACTACAACTTGTTTTGCCACAAAGGTACCCAACCTTGTATGAAGTGAGACCAAAGGCCAATGGCAACTGTGAATACTTAGGGAAAGGTTCAAGGACAGAGCATTTACCAACCTAGTGGTATTGTGTTCAATTTTTCCTTCTACTCTCTATAAATTTTCCAGTTCAGGTGTTTCCTGAGTTGGAGTTCAGCCTGAACTGATGTCTTTGTATCTAACATTTCCATTGACTGGACCAGTTGCTTTCTAAATGTATTGCGAACCACAGGCTAGCTTCTTGCACTATGAAGGCTCATTTCTGTTTGCTTGTTTTCAATGTGACATCTGCTTACTCAGTTTGTTGTCACTAGTGCTTGAATTGGCAGAGGCAGCGAACTATCTCAGCCCCTAATAATCCTCTTCCTGTCAATGATTTTAAGAGACAAATGTTCCTATGTCTCTCCAGCAGTTTCTTCTCTAGCTCAGCACGGCAGCCCGGACAGCTCCGCCGACGCCGCGGCGGGAGGCGGTTTAAAGCGGGCGGCAAGCGGCGGGTAAAAGGGCGGCAACACCTCGGGGCTCGGGCAAAGCCTTCTCGCCAAGACCGTGGCACGGGCGCCCGCTGCCCCGGATTCTGGCAGCCGTGTTTCGTAGGGAAACGGCCGGCGCTCGGCGGCAGAGGGAGCGGGAGGACGGAGCCCCTCGCGCCGCGCACCCCACCGGGCACAGCTCCCGCTACCTTCGGCTGCCCGAGTTGGCGCCGGGACCAAACGAAGTTCGCGGGGCGCGTCCCGCCCCCCGGAGCAGTCCCGCCACGCTCCAGCCCGCCGCCGACCGTCCGTCGCCCCTCGCCGCCCCCCGCCCGGCTCGGCACCGCCCCCGCGGGCTTGGCGCAGGCGTCGGCCGCGGAGTCGACGGGACGGGAGGTCAGCGCGGGACGCGTTCCGAGCGGTGCGGGAGCTGCCCGGCCGCCGCCGCCTCTCATGCCTTCACGGCAACAAAGAGTGCGCTGAGCGGCGGGCGGAGCGCCGGGCCCCGGGCCGTGCCGGTGCTGAGGGCACCGGGAGACGATGGCGAAGAAGGGAGAAGCCCCCACGTCGCTCTACGGTGAGCACCCGAGTGCGGGGCAAGGCGCGACGTAGGCGGCCTGTGCACAGCGCTGACTGGCTGGCGAGCAGCAGCGGCCGCAGTTGGGTTCCCGCGGCGGACGAGCCCCGTGTCGGAGGGAGCCCCCGAGGACGCCGGGGCTCCGCGCTGCGGCTCGCTTGGCCCGCAGCAGGCGGGAACGTGGGGCGGTGCGGGGCGCCGGCGGGCGCGGAGATAGGGGCGGGCAGGGCGCGAGGCTGCGCCGTGGCCGCTCCGTCCGCTCCCGGGAGGAGAGAGCGGCTGCCAGTGGAGGGAAGGCCGCCTGCGGCAGGTGCGCGGCGGGCAGGGCCAGGCCAGGCCGCGCCGGGCCGATGCGAGGGTCCAGGGCTGCTTATCGCGGAGCCGGGTCCGGGGGGCGGGACCCCGCCGTGATGGCGGTGACTGTGTGTTGCGGGTGGTTTGGGCGTAGGACCGGGAGCTCTAGAGGAACCTGGACCGGGTCCTACTCGCCAGCGCGGCGGGGAAGGTCACCGGGGCAGGACTATACCCGATGCTCGAGCCCGGCTTCCATCACGCGTGGGGGCGAACGCATTCGGCATAGAGGACACGGTGCGCGGAGCTCCGCGGCCCGGTTGAACATGTCGCTGCAAAGCTGGGGTCGTCTCCAGTGGGCGCGAGGTTCCCGTAGCAGAACAAACGCTCAGGGTGGGAGAAACCCCCCAGAACTAGGGTTGCTCTGCTCAGCCCCAGTGCTTGTCCGGAGCTGGCGCAGTTACACCAGTGTGTAAAAACATCTCGGAGACGAAGACTTGGAAGCGCAGTCTTTGCCTTGGTGTCACAGGTGTTCTGTGTGATGTGTCCAGAGCTTGAAAAACTCCTGTAAAAAAAAAAATCACATCCATGTTCCCAACCTTGATCTGGCTGAAGGAAAATCACAGCTTGGCTTTCTCCTGGAAAGGGAAAACTTGAAAAGCCTTTAGGGAGGGGAAAACAAACCTGAAAGAAAGGACTTTCAAAGGTGAAATGAGTCTAACTTCTTGGACAACCTGTTCCTGCTCCTATTGAATTCGGGTGGTTTTGCAGGTTACTGCAGAGGCAATAAGCCTAGGAGCACAGATACTCAGCACCAATGATAGAAATGGAAATATTCTTCTGAAATAAAGGCAGGATTCAGGATGGGAAAATACCTTTTGAATAGAGTTCAGTCAGTGTTCCATGTGCTGCCTCACTTGCCATCTGCACTCTGGTAAGAAGGTCATGACAGTACCAAGTGTTGTATTCTCATAATGCAGTAATTTTCTAACTTCATCTTTCAGAACATGTTACACAGGTAAGAGGAGGGTGATCCTTTAGTAATTCAACTTGATGTAGGAGGGCAATGTATCTGTAGTCAATTTGTACTTCTGTAGAGTTATTCTGACTGGAATTTTTGCTATTTTAGCTGGTTTATATATTCAGAGTGTTTGCTTCCTTTTACCTCATTTGAATGTGTACATTTTGTTAGTGGCGAAGTGTATAGTGCTACCGCATCTGCAGGAATCATAAAATCCTCTAGGCTGGAAAAGACCTTCAAGAGCATCAAGTCCCACCTTTAATCCTGCTCTGCCAAGCCTATAGCTATACTATGTCCCTAAGCTCCAGATCTACACATCCAGGGATGGTGATTCAGCTCCTTCCTGGAGCAGCCTGTTCCAGTGCCTGATGACCCTTTCAATAAAGTTTTTACAGATGTCTAACCTAAACTTCCCCCGGTATAATTTGAGGCTGTTTCATCTTGTCCTATCACTTGTTACTCGTGAGAAGAGACCTACACCTGTCTCTCTGCAACCTTCTTTCAGGTAGTTATAGACAGCTATAAGTTGTAGACAGCTATTCTGATTCCTCAGAATTTTAGCATTATACAGGACAAAGGAAAATTCTTCTCAAGAGTTTTGGTCTTTTAATTTGTGCCATCAATCTAATTCTTTGTAATAAATGAGTCAAGCACATGGTTGACAGCTGATGTTAGGTGCCAGCAACAGTTTTGCGGCTACTTCAGATTTTTCTTTGAGATAAGGGGTGTCCTATCAGATCACTGATTGTTATGACTTAGAGGAACTGGTGGAAGTCCCAGGTACTAGACAGAATGGTTGACTGCTAATGTGAATATGGCTCTGTAAAAGCTTAAGCTAGCTCTCTGTAGCTGCATTCTTTGTCTTCATGTGTGTGTGAGCAGGATCATAAATTCAGCTTAAGAAAAAGGCTTCTTAGTGGTTCCTTAAGTTTAGTTTTCCTTGGATAGCTGTAAGCTGGCTCCAGGAATTGTATCAGATTTTTCCTTAAAAATGGTTGAATAGGAAGGTTTTGTCAAGAACAATGACACTGACTGAGTGAGATCTCTGTTTGGCAAGGGGCTTTCAGATGAGGAAAAAAACCCAAAGTTCTTTCCCAACTGGAAGGTTGCCACTGAAGCTGAAGAGGCAAATTACTAAGTGTTTCTCATTACAGCTGAATTTTGAGGTTATGGAATCTTATGACTTCATTTTACTTTATTGTCATTTACGAGATTTTAACTCAAATGTATCTCTAAAGAAGTCAATAGAAATTTGAGCCCCAAACCTTTAAGGAAGCACAGGACTAGGAACCCTAAATCCCTGTAGAACTGTGGAAGAGTGAAAACAAAGTTTTGCAATAGCTTTCCAAATAAATTACAGTTGATTAACAAGCATTTTAAGGCTGTTTGAATGCATGTTTTCATGATCTGTGCGTTGACGACTTTAAATGCCTGTTACTAACTGCGATAGGACATCCTTTAAATACCTATCTAGATATCTGCTACTTTTCTTGGACTACAGGCATTTACAAAAATGTAGAGCTTTCATTTGAGAGAACAGAGACTTTCTGAACAGCGGTGTGGTTTATTGTCTATTTCAGTAAAGCCCATAGTACAAATATAACTGAATGTTCTCAGTTCTTCTGTGTAGCTGCGCTATTTGAGACGCATTTGTGCTTTTGTACTTCATAGGATTCCTGTGCTGTGCTGATCTCAGAAACAATTTAAACATCTTTTCCTCATTCGCATTATTGGGGAAATTTTTATGGAATGACCTGGATTTCTAATACTTGGTGTATTCCAAGTTTCTGAAGACATCTTCAACAGATTGAGATGCAAACAATAGCTTGTTTAAATTTACTTACATCTCCTTTAATACCATGAATGCTTATTTTATTAATGTAACTAACTGAGTTGTATTCAGAGTCTTCTTACAATATAAAAATTACTGCATACCAAAACTGGTTGGGTCAGTAATTGAACAGGCAATAAACCCTGTAGGATTTAGTCAATACAAATTGCTTGGCTAGTACTTTTTTGTGTTTCTTGAGCCAAATTAATTGCTAGACTTCCCAGTCCCATTCAGAATGTGAAAGCATCCAGGCTCTGATTTAGCGTCCTGAAGAGGCTGAATACTACTTTCAGTTTATTTACTGGGAGTGAGCCAGTGCAATCCTTACTTTTGTCTTTATGTTAGGTTAACGTGCATAGTTAGACACTACTCAGTTGATTATTGCTAAGTGGTATGACTGTCACTGAACGTTACCCAGGAAGAAATAGTTTAATAAACTAGGCTTCCTTGTGACCAAATGAACTTTGTTCAGTCTTCCAACAAGCAGTATATTAACAGGTAGTTGAGGGGAAATTTCTCTCTGCTACCGTACACTTTAACAGTGATATAATGAAGTTAGCTCCAACCATTGCACTGTCCTCTGTCAGATGGAGCGGAGCAGTTTCTGCATAATGCAAGCTAAAGAAAAGTGTAAATGTGCTATGGAGTTGTCATGCAGGAGATAAAGCTCCAACCCACTGCTTTTAATGGAACTCCCTGTACTAGCAAAACTAAACTATCATATGTGTGAGGCATTTTTAAAGCCTTTACTGTTCTTTTTACCCTGGGCTGTGTTCTCTGACGAAGGAGATGTGCGCAGAAACAAGTATGACTCTTGCACAGTCAGACTTAGTGGTAGCTAATAGGCAAATTGGTAGCTATGTCATAGTTACTGAATCATTCTCTTTAGGAATCAATTGGCGTTTCTCTGCATCTGGGCATCGACAGAATAAATTAGGCATCATTGTCTTGACCAGACTCTCTTGGGGCTTCCACCCATGTTCTCTGACCAAGGATTCCATTTAAGCTCAGGCTGGAGCATTTGCATTTGTTTCCTGCCCGATCTGGGTCCTAGGGATGTCTGTCCTTAGTCCTGTTTCTCACCTGGCGTCCCTGGGTGGACCTGGCCTGTTACACTGTCTTGCCTGATGATATCTGAAGTGTCAGCAGAATGTGCTGCTGTCACTGATGCATGCCTGCCTCTGGTGCTACAGGTGTGAGGTCGTTGCACAGCCTGTGTTTTGGGCATCCTGCCTTCTCCTAGGGAGCAGTTCTGTTTCTTGACTCTCTGTCTCCGCATCATTTTGTCTTCTCAGTATGGCTGTCAAACACTAAAAGCTTGTCCTTTCTGGATTAATAGGCGTCTTGTGCATTTGCCACAAAGCAGTTGTTTGCACAACTCAACTTGATAAAATGTTAAAGAAACCTCTATATCAAATGCAGAGACACTAATGTTTGTGTGACAGCAAGACTTGGCACTTTTCTCATTCCTATTTGACATGTTTATGCTCTGGTGTGCTGGCACTTAAATGTCCTCAGGTATGCCATCTCTTTCCAAGCTTCTCTCACTTTCAAAATCAGATACAGTGTTGAATGTAAAATAAATGAAATCTAGCCCTGCCTATTCTGTCATGCACATAACACATGTAGTATGCTTGGCTACATATTTTTAGATGCTTCGTAGAAAGCTCAAAGACAAGAGAGGAGGCTCGCTCAGTTGGGATGCAGACAAGTAGTACCTTGAACTTGTCTGGCTCTAGTGCATAAATAACCAATTGATTGTGTTTCAGTGGGCAATCCTGGCAAATGAAAAAAAAAGTTGTAGTTTTAAAATTTTTGTATTTTTTTTTTTTTTTTAAATTTCAAGCAGCCTGAAAACACTAAAGGTTTTGTGTATCAAGTATTTACAAACTCTTCCCCACTCCCATGCATCCCAGTCTTAGCTTGACTATGCCCTTGGTCTTCCATGGAAAAGAACAATTTCGAGGCTTTAGAGAGTTGCTTAGGGTGCTGTGTTTTGGGGGTGTTTTTTTTGTTTTGCTTTTTTACATACCTGTAGCCTTAGGCTGTCTTGCAGCTTTAAAAACTGTATTGTGGGAGGTGAAAGAAGTAAGTGCCTAAGCATTTTTGCATTCAGGGTGTAGTCATCTCTGGTCCTGGTAACAAATTTCAGGCCTATTTACACAGAACTTTATTGGAGTCCAAGGCTTTGAGGCACATGCTAGGTCTTGGTCAGGTCATTGTACTGTTCCCTGCTTTCTGCTAGCTGGAATTTCTATAGATTTGGGCTAGAAGAGTGCTCTTCTGTACTTGGAAAGAAAATAGGCATTTGAAGACACGTGGAATTATTTCTTACTGACATCAGTACAGATCAAGGGATTTTTTTCACCAGCATCTGCAGACCTTTGACATTTTGGAGGCATTCTTGAATAAGTCCCTCCAAAATGGTAGATGTGTTTATAGTGCTGTTTAGTTTTCCTGAGTAGCTTCTCTCTGCCATACTGCTTTTCATAATCTGCATTGAACTGATGCAATACAGCATAAATACAACTATTCTAATGCTTAAAACCCCTGGGCTGGAGCAAATTTATTGGAGTTTCCCAGTGCACACCCCAGTGAAGCCAAGACGATGTTATAATTACTTGGTTCATTTGAGGTGAGGGAAGGGAGAAGTTGATTGTTTTGTACAACAGTTGGGCTGTAATGAGGGAATTTAGCATCTGGGCTAAGCTAAAAATGTTGCTTGTGGACAAAGATACTGATGTTTCTTTCTCCACTTTGAAAGAATCCACTTTAGAACCTTTATGTATGTTTTCCAACATACTTGTATGTATGTGGTTCATTGACTTATGGCTTCAAGTTACATCCAGAGTTACTAAATATAGTGTGCTTTACTTGGGTTAAAAGCGTTCTCTTTGTTTTCTCTTTATTACATTGAAAACCAGCATTTTCCACCTCTGAATTTCTTAACTGTCCATTGTAAACTCTTTGTAGACAAGAGGTCTCCATTTCTGTGCTCTGTCTTGCCACCCTCTTCCTGTACACTGTATGGCAATCCAGTTTTATGTATGTACTTCTCAAGGTCTTTCCTGTCACACCAGCCCTGTCTTTCTCCACACTGCAGCCTGTTAGAGTCATAAATATCTCATTCTGCACAGACTACCGTACCATGATAAACAAAAATAAAGCCAATTACTCTAATCATCTGGTCAGAAGAGAAATTGTTCCAGTTAAATCAAATGAAAATAAACCTCCAGGAGAGTTGTTAGATTCAGTAACAGATCTTCACATGGATCTGAAAAGACTTGTTTCCTGCGAATGTGCTACTGAGGTGCAAAAATGTGTACCATTCACAGTTACTTAACTGTGTTTACTCTTTGTTGCTCCTATTGCTAGTACCTGTCTCAGAGGCGGCAGAATTACAGAACTAGCTACTATGAGTGTGTAATTTCCCCTAGCATCTGGTGTTGCTGCTTTAGTGACGATTAGCCTAATGCAATAGTAGAGAAACATCTTTTCAGATAGCATCAATTGATTTAGAGCGTAAAGGTATAACCTACGAGCTTTCCCATGAGTTCACAACCAGGTGTCTTTGATGAAATATGACTCTTTAATACAATGAGAACAAACCCATCCCGGTATTCATTAACAACCTTGATTTATTAGAGTGAATGCTAAGCAAAACAGGATGGCTCTGCATTGCACAATGTGTACACAGGCCTGGACAAGGATTTGCATGTGTTCTTTTCCTGCTGGACTTGTACTGGTACCTGTAGGATTTAGAAGAAGATGTTTCAGTCATAAGTAGAGGAAGCACTGAAGATGTACCCAAAATAGACCTAGAAGACGACCAATAGAATAGACTTTCAAAGGTTCTCCAAAATTTATTTTCCGTGATCGCTTACTTGAGGTTGTTGAGTCTCAGCAAGTTTGAGAGCCGAAAGTCCCCCCAAAAAAGCAGTGTTTGTGTGTGCTGCCTCTATCTCTGTTACCTTTTGCAGTGTTTATAGCAGCTCCCGCTCAAGTTCAGACATAGCAGGAAGCATGTGGCCCTGGGACAATAGTCATTGCTTACAAATTCATTCAGTTTTCCCTTTTGGATAGAGAAAAGGTTGTAGTCAAGACAGGAGACAGTCAAGACAAGTTCATAGGTGTCATTATAGAGTCATGGAATGGTGGGGCTTGGAAGAGACTTCTGAAGATCATCCAGTCCAACCATCCTGCTAGAGCAGGATACCCTAGAGCAGAAAGACATCTAGGCAGATTTTGAATGCTTCCAGAGCAGGAGGCTTCTCCTGGGCAGCCTGTTCCAGTGCTCTGTTACTCTCACTGTGAAAAAGTTTCAATCTTGTGTTTAGATTAAAATCCCTGTGTTTCAGTTTGTGCCCATTGCCTCTTGTCCTGTTGCTGGGCACCGCTGAGAAGAGCATGGTCCCATCCTCCTGAGACTTGCCCTTTCAATATTTATAAGGATTGATCAGGTCCACACTTGGTCTTCTGCTCTCTGGGCTAAACAGTCCCAGTTATCTCAGCCTCTCCATGTAACACATTGGACTGTGCTGATGTAGATGAACTGACAGGATCCTCTTCAGGTGGTGCGATACAGAGGCCATGAACTCGGTGAGGGTGGTGGGAAAGCAGTGACAAGCCTAATACGTAATTATGAAGAAAGTACAGGTTCATTGTAAACTTGTGTTTTACTTTCACTAGGATGACATGGTGGCAGCTGTTCGAGTTAGATGGCTGTCTTAGATATGTATGTTTTCTTAGGCAATGGATCACAAGAGTAACAGAATAATTCTGAACAAGACCTGTGTGACTTAAACTTTGTCTTAATGTTTTTAAACTTTTTTTTTCTCCCTCTGTATTGCTCAGTCTGAATGTATTGGTTCCAGCAGTTATGATCCTGGAATTCCATTCTCTGGAATTTACCTCTTTCCAGGTATAGGTATAAATACCTTTATACCTGTCATTCTGAATAATAGAGCTGCAATCTGTATGGAGCATCAGAGTAGGTTCTTTCATATTTCATTTATCTGCTGCAGCACTTCACAGCAGCTGGGCAATATGAGCAGTCAGGAGGAAATCTCTCTAGCTTGTGGGATAAGCCCGTGCAGCATACTGCTAACATAGAAATTCAGTGCTGTCCACATGTCCTTACCAATTATGGGGAATTTTTATGGGCAGAGATGTTTCTGATTGTTCTAACTAAGGGAAGGCCACACAGCAGTATTTGCACGTTTACAACCTTGATCCAAATAAGTGAAACCATTCTTTCCCTCTTAGACTGTGCTAAAGAGAGCTGCAGTGTGTGACTGTACTCCTTGCTCTGTTGAACAGTTGCTTTGAAGTCAAAGCCCTTTTATTGCACTACAGCCTGAAACTGTGCAGTTGATTGGCCGCTGACAGCTGCCAAGACCAGGAAATTTGGCCCAAAGAGAACCTCTCCCTGAAGAGGACCAGTGACAGAGGTTCTCAAGATATTTGGTGGGTTTCTTGTCCATCAGAAAGTTCCATGCTTGTACATGTTTCTTAAAACAGGAGATAATAATTTAAAATAGAGTTTAGTTAGTGCTTCTGATGCAATAGGGGTGGGAACCTGCCTCCTAAGCCTGTCACCAAGGGGAAGAGCTTGTAACATGAATGGGCCAGGATTCTCCCTAATTGTCTCTTCAGCACAGCCAATAATATATGAAATAAAGTATTTATTTCAAACTAACGCATTCCTGCTCAGTTGCATACAGAGGATCTATACTTTACAAGCTGATGAAAATGAGATCTGCTAGCTGAATTTGTGTCCTTCATAATCAATGTACTTTGAAATAAATGAATGTGCTGAATAATAGTTCTGGCACTTATTATTTAAGATTATCCATACGGGCTGTTACAGTAAACTAATTGTTTTTTGATCATTTGTATTTTCCTACAAGAGTTAGAATTTCTTGGACGTGATCAGGTTGCTAAAAAACAGCTGACTAAGTGTGGCAAAACACAGCACTTATTTTTAGATTTTTTTCTCCAGCAGAATGATAAATAGTTCCTATGTTACTGCTTTGCTTTATCTGACAAAAGGCGCTGAGCTGCGTCTGTGAATACTCCTTTTTGTTGAGTTCAGTACAATGCAATAGCTGTGCTAGCATCCAGACAAGTGCTATAAACAGGAACATGATAATAAGGGCTATATGCCCTGACCAGTACTCTTGAACTCTTCATATTTACACCCCCCCACCCCCCCCCCGCCCCCCGTAAATTAAAGGTTTGGATGGGATTTGTGAGATAGTGAAGTGCTTAGAGGCATGAACAGATATATTCACACACATACATGTGTATTTAGGAGAAGACTTAGTACTTGCATCTGTAGCAAGCAATTCTTAGTATTTTCTGACATACGTCAAGGTTCCTGCCATACCTAGATAACATAGAAATCAGCAATAGAATTATTACAGCCATGAATAACACATTTCATTAGGAAAGCAGGGAAACCGGTATGTGCACACCTTGTATGTCTCTGTGGAGTTCACCCTGAGTAGGCCTGTGTTAATGTATGTGGATGGGCTTTTCACATATAACTGGTGGTGTGGCAGGAGAGGTGTTATTATCACTAGTCCAGTGTCTTGCAGTAAACTTGAGGCTAGCGACCATTTTGGGACTCCATTTCTCATCTGAGGGGTAACGTCTCTCAGCCGTTGCTTGAAGCTTATTTTGCAATTGTAGAGGAAATAATAAAAAGAGCTTAGCTACTGGAAAATGCTGGCTTTTTCTTCTGATCCCGTCGTAATGAAAGGTTTCCTTTGCAACAGAGGGATTGAAAACACCTGTAGGTAGTGAAGGAGTGGCTTAGGATACTGACAGAACAGGAGGGTAAACCAGCAAAAGTTTCTTGAGAAAATGAAACCAATCCCAAACCAAGGACATCTGTGACTGGGGATGGTGAACAAGTAAGCAAAGTAAGTGACTAGAATTCTGAGCCATAAGCTGTCAGGGCAGTTGTATAGTACACCTGGAAATGTGGCATTGCAAGCGGAAGGAACAGTACCCCCCAGCTGCTGAGAGCTCTTCTCCAAGGCATTTCCCTGTTACATGCACTTTGTCTGCTGCCAGAAAAAAGATACAGAGGAAACCTATGAGTGTTGTTTATTTATGCTGTAACTCACTTAAAAACATAAGGAAAATATAATAAGAAAGAATGACACAGTAAAGAAGCAATTTGCAGAAGTGTTTCTTTTCTCCCTGCAGAGTGACTTCCACTCTTTGATGCTGGCAATTGCTCCTAGCAGCTGTATGTGTAAGTCAGGATGGGAGTTGATACCATGCATGTGTAAAAGAGAAGTTAATACATTTTCTCAACAGTATTAGAACATCCTAGCGCTTGTTATTATGTTAAAGAATAAACATGAGTGTTAGGAAACTTCAGCAAAGTTAATAAACATTCTGAGGTCATGCTGGAATTCACCCAGAATAGGGGCTTACAAATGCACTGGAGCTAGTCTGTGGTCTCCGCTTCCTTCATTGTCTGTCTTGCAGTGCATGTAAGCACATGGGTTGAATCTTTACGGAGCACTGGAGGAAAGGGTAGGACCGTAGTCTGGGTAGTTGTGATGTTTCTGCCATTTCGAGTGCGTTTGCGTTGTCTTGCTCTGTTGTTACAAGTATTCATTTTGACACGGTCTGTGACTGCTGCTCACCTGCCCAGCATCTTCATTTTTCTCTCTCTGTTCTAGCTGACTCTTAACAAATGAACAGTTTTGCTTGAAAGCACAGTTTCCGTTTATCATCTGCTCCTTCATTGTTTTCCTTTGCTTTAGAGAGATCTTCTGAATTCCTCACCCTCACTGTACTGGTTTCAACACCACAGATCTGACCTAAGGGAAATAAAAGTGTGTGAAATGCAAGGAATTTGATGTTTTCCTTATGTGTTACATTTGTACCACAGAATGCACCTAGTGCATGATTTTCCCTGTAGGCAGAACTGCCCTTTTCTTCTGGCAAATCTCAGTAGGGATAAACATCAACAAGTTGTTGGACAGAATTTTGTTCACTTGTTGTGTGGCTTTTGTTGAACTCGGTAGAAAGTGGTTTGCAGCAGATTTTATATGCAGTTCAAAGTTATTTGCAAATCTTTTACAAATCTGGCAAGTCAAAATGCAGAATTTGTAATAAGATAAACACTTGGGCTATGAGAGAACCTTCCTCAGAAAGCACTAAGTGTGCTGAATGATGTCATGTCAAGTTGGGGAAAGATTAGGAAATGTTTAATGCGTGTTTTCATCAGTCAGTTTTTAACTACATGTGTGTTGCTCACAACAGGAAACTTGAAAAATATGTGCAAAAAGCTCACACTCCAGGACCATTTTCCACTCCCTTTTCTTGACTCAAAACAATTATAAGGCTATTTGTATGGATACAAATCCGACAAAGCATCAGAGTATCCCAGAAGTAATAGATCTTAATACTTAGTGATCAGAACTCTGGCCTGATTTACTGCTTTCAGGTGATAGGCCATGCAGAACAACTGAAACACTTCTAAGACCAAGAATATGAGTAGGATGAAATGTGAACTGTGGAACATAGTTTTGCTGGGATTCTCTAGTGAGTGGGAGGTTTTTAAAAAGCTGTTGAAAATCCAAGCATGGTGCTAAACAAAATGCGTTCTTTTAAAGTCTGAATGCTGGCTTTTATGCATGTTGTGAAAACACTGAGTTGCTTCAGTGTACTAGTATAAGTTGGATAACAACTAAAGTAAGGGCTTAGCAGGGTAGACATCAAAATCGTCGTGAGAGAGATGGAGACCATGTTCAGCTACATATCAGCAAATACGTAGCTGAACATTTTTGTTTGATGGCGAGGTACACCTGTTTATTTACTACATGGACAGTGAGATAAAGTGAAGAGTTTATCTTGTGCAATTGTGTACACACCAAATAAAAGTTTAACCTTAATAAAGGCTCAAAGTCTTAGCATTCTTATATATATATATATATATAAATATATATATATAAAATTTACCAAGGATCTGTTGTGGCAGGGAAATCACTCAGCCCCAGGGAGTATCCTTGGTGGGAGTCCCTCTTCAAGAGGAGATAATAGAATCGTTAGGGATTGAAAGGGACCTCGAGAGATCGTCTAGTCCAATCCCCTTGCCACAGCATGATCATCTAGACCAAGTCTCATAGGAACACATCCAGGCAGGTTTTAAACGTCTCCAGTGAAGGAGACTCCACAAATCCCCTGGCCAGCTGTTATGCAGGAGAGCCCAAAAGGGCTCTGGACTGCCTACTATTTATGGGGGTATGATGACTGACTCATAGTCATATCTCCATATTGTCCTTACTTAAGTTCATGGCTCAACTTAGCCCGTGGCTATGGTATTGTTATCCAGTTTAGCAGAGTGAGACCATCACACCCTGATGCCATCATCACACCCAAGCAGAAAATGGGAGGTAAGAGTCATGTTGATGAGTAGTAACATGCATTGTCACAGCAGTAATCCTTAATGGTATTTAATTTTAATGTATAGTGAAGTAGAAAGAGACTGAGGCTAGTGATTGCTATGTCTAAAAAATCCCAGGATTGAAAAGCACTGGCTTCCATCGTTGGAGTAGAACGCTAACGTGTCACAGCCTTCTGGCATGTGATCTCTTTTTTGTGTCCTAGTATTTCCAGCTGTCGTGATTAATCTATGCTGAAGATTTGATTAGGTTTAGTGATTTAGATCTCATATAAAAGGTGCTCTAAGAGGAAAAGCATTTATCTGTTCATTTCGTCTGTTAATAGGAAAATACATGGGTGTGGTTCAGGTAATTTTTTTTCTTCAAGCAATTTCATTATTGCATTTTGTAAAGTATTCAGGATATAAATGTATTATCATCTGAAACTGCTTTGCCAGTACATGCTCATTGTCTGTATGGTTCTGTCAAGAAATCACACGGGGTTTACTCTGTTTCTTTGTAAGCGTTCAAGAATTATTTCATTAGCACATTATCCAGAGGTCAAAAGCAAGTAACTAACATACTGTAACTGTGAAATTCTCATGAAAACAGTTTACTAGGGTTATAGTTTGACTTACATGGATTCAGTTGATGGGAATGTACTGTTTAGTTAGAAAACACATCAATACATTAGAACAAATTCGTACTAATGGCTAAGATCAAGCCATATTATGGCTTGCAAAGAATTGCATCTCAAGATGTTTTCAGTAGCATGCTTGAGTTTTCCCTTCTTTCCTTTCAATCCATGCCATTCTTAATTACAGAATTGCTCCGTTAATCACAAAGTAATTTGAGATGTGGTATTTTCTCTTTTAAGCTAGAGGGCAGATATTGCCATTGCCACATTGGCAGGGGAGGAAGTCTGGAAAGCTGAAAACAGAATTTTAAAATGTGATATCAAGGCTATTTTAAGGCAAATAAGACTTCGAAAACAACACACCGCTGCACACCCCCACAACTCTCTAACCAACCAAACAAAAAAACCCTGCAATCCTAGGAGCTGCACTCAATGCAAAGAAAATCACTGCTATTGCAGAGACCATAGACCGTGGTGATAGGGTGAACCTGAATGGATAAAAAGCTTGTAATTGTTTCACAGTAAAATTTTACTACTGTAGGTGTGAATTACACCTTTCCTGAAGGTTGCTGCAAATCTGGTTTCTTCTGAATTAGCCTCCTTTTACACTTAGAGGTTCTGCTTGGGTGGACTTTGGGAGTTATGGACATGGTTCAAAATTTTTTGATCCCTGACAGTAGGATGCTTTTGCCCTTTGTTCTCCACTTCAGAAATCATGAACACATGCCCAGCATTGGCAGCTATTGGAACCATCACATAAGTGCTGTGCTCTGTGTACATGGGTGTAGGCTGTCTGACACTCTTGGAGGGACAGACTTACTTTGCATTGTGATGATGGAGCATATAGAGACAAGTAATGGGAATCATCTTTGTATTGTGATCCAACTGTATACTGCACTTTCTGTATTTTGCTTTAGTTGTGACTTCCATATGTGGCTTCATCCCTCTGCTAAACCCATGGAATGCCCAGTATCTTCAGATAAGTGCACATGATATTAAATATTAAACCCTCTTCGTGTGTAGTATCTAAAGTAACCTGGTCAGAGGGTATTGAACTCTGATACTGATGGACTTCTGACATTCCACAAGGGTAGAAAATCTCCTGTTTGCTGTGAGTTACATATGCTGCTCAGAATCTGGCTCTTGAGTTACAGACACCAGGTTTTCTTCAAGTGAATTCAGAGCGCATTGTTAAAGGCTATCATTAACCTGAAGTAAGTCTTCCTAACCTGAAGTAGGCATCTTCCTCAGTTTGTCTGCTGTTAGGAAAAGAGAATATCCAAACATCCTGAAGCTTCAACACCTAGCCACTCTTCATAGCTGCATTCAGAAATAGCAATACTTTTCTTGCATCTGTAATTCTATAGGTTTTTAAAGGTTCTTACCAGTTTTGTTTGGTGGTGTAAAACAGTGCTTGTACTATTAGCATTGACCTGAAGTTGGTATTAAACCAATAGCCTTTTTCTCTGAAACAGCTGTGATTTTTTGTTTGATTTATACAAATTAATTTTCATTTCAATGCCCTTATCTGAAGGAAACAGGGGAGTCTAAGGGCTGCTAAGTTCCTTCTCCAGTAATCCATGAAGGAGTTCTATTCATGAATCTCCCTGTGTCTTCTGGAAATTTGGAATGTGGGCTTTTTATATAGGAGTGGAAGGGCATTCTGGAAGCAGTTTTTTAGCAATCCCCATAACTAGCAAGAAGAACAAAGACCCACCAAGAGCTAACTCAGGTATAGTGGGAGGTAAAAAACTGACTCAAAGCATGAACTCTGCATTTGTTTGGATTTCGAACTACGCCTTTTTTCTTCAAGTGGTGGAGGCCCCCTCACTGCAATTGCTGGTAGTGTTCCGCAAATACTGTTAGTTGGTCTACAAAGTGAAAAAGATCAGCGTTGCTTTTCCCAGGGTGTGGGGAAAAGGGGAAGTGCAGATATTCAGAAAGCATAGTGACACAGCTCAGTAATACCCTGACTACATCTTCCTGTAAGGTAGTGTCTTCGATGTCATAATGACTTTGCAAGAAACTTGCTCAAATACGGTAACCTCTCAGTAATTAAGATTGTTGTCGTTTTCTTAGATTACATTGTATTTCCTACTTCCAGTAGCATTATCTGCTTTATGGGCTACTTAGAAAAGAAGTGTGCTGTGCCGCCTTCTTAAGTCTCATCCTGGTTAGTTCAGCAGAATTTTGTTAGCTTTTTGATGATGTTAAGTGCCATTGATATTTGTTCACTTTAAGAGTAATCATTGCACGGGACTAAAATAGAAAACTGAGGTGTGTATAAACTTACTTCCTCCTTCCAACTGATTTAGGCAAATTGCATTTCTAGGTGAACACTACAAATTGCTGATACACCAGCATTTTTCTGTTCTGTTGCCTGGACAATCAGGGGAACTAGCTGATAATCAATCTGCTGCATCTTCAAGACTGTTCCATGGCATGGAGTGTGTTTTTACTTCTTGGAAAGAGTATAGGTCCTCTGGACAGGCTGCTTGTATCCTGCTCTTTGCAGTTTTTCTGCCACTGGAGAAATGATTCATCTCATGTGGTACCTAGAAGGGTGGGAAAGAGGTTTCTGGCAAAATATTTTAGCTTTTGGGTTTTGGTGATCCAAGTACTTTTAACAAGGCACTGTGATGTGAAAAGGGGAGGTCAAAGACAGCAAAGCTTAGAAGAAACACAGAAGTGAATTGGTAAATGTGTCCTCAAAGGCTAGTAGCACACACATGGATTAAGCATAGGGTAAGAATAACCTCAGTCTCCCCTCACCCTCCTTTCAGGACTGCCTGGCCTATTTCCACAAACAAAGAGACCGCCTTTATAATGGGCACAGCTTTACCAGGTGTCTTACATTGTCAAAATATTGTGGACAGCTGAGGACTGCGTGGAAAGAAAAAAAAATTAAAATTATATGGAACAGAGAAAGAACATACAAAGTAAAAGAAATTGGTTCAAAGATACTCATTGTTGCCAAGGACAATGGCAGTCATGGCAATAAAAATTCACAGGAGCATGAAAAAGACAGAAGTAGGAAAGTTACTGGAGTGAGAGACTAGGGTTCAAGTCCGCAGTAGACTTTTTTCCTTCTTTTTTTTTTCCTGCAGATTGCTGTTCAATATGAAGTCAATGCTCTTACAGAATTGGAAACCAGGCCTCCCCCAGCAAGCAGGTGTGCTGCCCGCTAGTCCTGTTTCCCTTTTGGCTCTCATGACTCTTCCCTTCCTGTCTGTGTAGTGGTTTGCATGTAACAGCATCTCATAAGTCTACCAGGTGGCAAAGCAGTGGATATGGTCTGTCTTGACTTCAGTAAAGCATTTGACACAGTCTTCCACAGCATCCTTGCAGCCAAAATAAGGTAATGTGGTCTGGAAAAAAGCATAGTAAGGTGGATTGTGAACTGGCTGCAGGATAGAAGCCAGAGGGTAGTGGTCAATGCAACAGAGTCTCGTTGGAGGTCTGTATCTAGTGGAGTCCCCCAAGGGTTGGTACCGGGATCAGCACTATTCAATCTATTCACTAATGACTTGGATGAGGGATTAAGGTGCATTGTCAGCAAGTTTGCTGATGACAAAGCTGGGAGGTGTTGCCGACACCCCAACGGGCTGTGCTGCCATTCAGCAGGACCTGGACAGGCTGGAGAGCTGAGTGGGGAGGAATTTCATGAAATTTAACAAGGGCAGGTGTAGAGTCTTGCATCTGGGCAAGAACAATCTATGGTACCAGTATAGGATGGGGACTGACCTGTTGTAGAGCGGTGTAGGACAAAGGGACCTGGGGGTCCTGGTGGACAGCAGGATGACCATGAGCCAGCAATGTGCCCTTGTGGCCAAGAAGGCCAAT